>PVHP010010018.1:0-48845 GCA_004024765.1 Zapus hudsonius | reverse complement strand
CAAGGAAGATCCTTGTCCAGATTCTACTATTTTTGATACACTTAGATGTGCCTAGGTTACTCCCTATCTGGGTGTTCATGATCTTTTTATGATTTTTTTCCTCCTGTTTAGAAGAATCTCTTTTCCGTATTAATCAGTTTTCCTCTTTGGATATTAAACCTGTGATAGACAACCATGAATTTAACTAATACAAATACAATAAAATCAGTTATACTCAAGGGAGTAAGGAAACTAGCATTCCAGTGCAGAACAGAAAAAAATGCAGAGGAAAGGAAAAGTCAAAAGGGGGTTTCGAAACTAGAGACTAGAAGAACCAAAAAGGAATCTTTCTGTGAACTCCTGATTGCCTGTATCTTATGAGCTTAGAAACCAGTCTCTGAGCTCACAAGTAAGGCATGATCTGGCAGAGATGGCTGTACCCAACTGACTGATTTGCAATGTGATAGGATGAGAGGGTTAGTTAGCAGTTCCATACATTGGATTCTCTTGGGGGCTCCAATCTTTTACTCTATAAAAGTTTGGCTTTAGTCCCAGCACTGGGGACTAAAGGGAGGAGGATCATCATGGGTCCGAGGCCACTATGGAACTGACGCCCTACCTTGAAAAACAAAAAACAACAACAAAACAGAACCAAAAAAGGTTTGGCAATATGGCTATTTATTGAAAAAAAAATTGCTCCTCTTCTCCCTTGTCAATGTTCATGGCATAACAACTAAGGAAATGACTGATAATATAAGACAAATTCTAACTGACTTCCTGCAGTGCATGAAACTCTAGTTCTACTCCGAGCTTTGCTTCTGATCCAGATACATTGAACCCAGAGATTTCACAACCACATGTGGCAGTTGTGTGTAGGAGTGAGGTGTGGCTAACTCCTGCTTTGAGGCAGAAGAGAGGAAGAGGGCACCTTGGCAGCCAGAGCACCTCTTAGGACTGGATTCTTCAGATACAGTTGGGCTCCACTCAAACTGGTGTCTCATCCCTTATAAATGGCTTGTGTGTCACAAACATGCTTTGGGTTCTAACACAGTCTGAACCCATCTTGCAGTAAGACATATCACAAGAAACACCCTGTTGCTTCTTTGGCAAAATATTTAACAATTTCTATTTTCACTAAATATGTTTCTCAAATTTATTCTAAAATTATCAGGTGGCTATATCTGTGTTATCATAGAAGACTATGTCCTTTGGCTGGAGGTATGGAATTACAAATAAACTATGCAGTTATTATTTTATTTCAACTCTCTCTCTCCCTGTGTGTGTGTGTGTATGTGTGTGTGTTAAACACTGCTCTCACAGAAAAAAAAGCACAGGTAGCAAAACTTCATCTCCCCCAAATGCACTTCAATACGTTTTAAGTGTAAAAACCTAATTTAAAATAATGTCAGCATCTTTGGGCTGTAGAAGAGGAGGCTCAGCATCTTTAAATTATTTAAGAGGTCCACAGAGGACCAGTTATGCTTATAACGTCAGATTTACTCAGAGAAAGAGGAGAGCAATGCAAAGTGTTGAATAAGGTTTTCCTGTGCAGTTTCATTGAGTTATTTCTGCATTGTGTAATTGGAACAATGGTCCTACCAAACTTTCAAACAAAACCAAAGCTGCCTGTACATAAAGTTATGGGATCGATTTTGTTTGTTAGTTCTGTGGGTTTTCAAGCAAATATTTGCCTGCTCATTACAGTGCTACCTCTGTTTTCAGCCTTTGTTTTCTAAGAATTACACCTACCACCCCCAAAAAAACATTCTATTCAAGAGATCCTGTTCATAAAGCTGTGGTGTCTATTTTGAGTGATTTAGTTTTGTGTTTTGAAAACTAGTATCTTTGTTCTCTACTATCACCACTTCTTCAGGGGCAATTTTTATTTGTGGAAAGGGGAATTCTATTTGAAGGAGTCACTTTTATTTTCTAATACCAGGATCTATCAAAAATCTAAAAAAACATGATCCTATTACTGCCATCTTTTAAACTAGTCCTATTTTGTTAAAATGAGAGAGAGAGAGAGAGAGGCAGAGAGAGAATTTGATATCTGTGTAAATGTTGCATATAAATACTTTGAGTACCTCTTTTCCAGAGGTATATAAAGGAAAATTCTCTCCCTCCTCATTAGGATAAAGTACACTATAGAATTAATTGTGAAACTATATTAAGGGAAAATTTTTTATTTAGTGTAAAATCACTCACTATAATATGAATGTTGTTACTCAAAGGACTTTGTTGGTCTGAAGCGACAAAAAAATGCCCAGAGTTTTGTTTAAACTAAAAGCACTATTCAAAATGAGAGAGGTGGGCCCGGCATGGTGGTGCACGCCTTTAATCCCAGCACTCGGGAGGCAGAGGTAGGAGGATTGCCATGAGTTCGAGGCCAGCCTGAGACTACATAGTGAATTCCAGGTCAGCCTGGGCTAGAGTGAGACCCTACCTCGAAAAACCGAAAAAAAAAAGAGAGAGAGAGAGAGAGAGGTGACATGAGGGGACTTATTTGAAGTGCTTTCACTACGTGTTTGCAGGAGTTAGTTGCCAATGTGAGCTTCATGCATTTGCTTATCTCTCTTGAAAAATAGAATTTGTTAGAATTAATTCATGGCCACCTGACCATGCAGACCATTTCCATGTTCATGCCAGAGGTATGAACAAAGGTATCTATAATATAATCCTTTTTAGTTTATGTGATAATGATTAAGTGTGTCATTTTTCAGATTTCAGAAAGAACTGAACTGTAACACTGTAGAAGCTCATTTCTGTGAATTCCTAGGTTCTGTAAATGTCCCATCACAGAGTCCTCTTTCAGCACACTGATGGCTTGATACATTGTTCAGCCAACAGTAGACCTGATGGGAGCCTCACCCGTCTCCTGGACGTTCTGGCATTCTAAGGAGGCCAGCAACATCTGTTGTGTGGACAGAGTTCCTTCTACATTCCCTGAACTTTTGAGTTTCTAGGGATAACCAGAGAGATTTCCTGCATTAGCAAGTTTTCATTCTGGGAAAGCTTAAGACATTGTTCTGAATTTCCCCTTGTCTTGATTTCACTCCTTCCACTAACAGTTACTCCAGAGTGTTGGGGTTGCACAGGTTGTAGAATCAAAACTTGTCCATCAAATTTCCCATTTTGTCTTTTTTACTCAGCTGCTGTCCCTGGATCAAAGGGCATGGTTCCATTTACCCACCTTATTCAATTAACTGATATTTCTGTGGTCTCAATCTTTCCTCATTTTTATTTTATAATTTATGCTCCATTTACTTCAAAATTTCCTTGAACAACGCTTGCAAAATATTACAAGTGAAATTTACAGATTGAAAATGATGTGAAATATCAGAGAAAAAATATATATTTACATGAATTGAGCATATATGACTAACTTTCATATGTTGAGGAAATGAGAAATATTCAGTGTTAAATCTGAATTTTAATCTGACCTACTGAAAATCTAAGCAAACTAAAATAATTTTGATTACCTAGCTGCCAATATCTAATAATTTGCAGAAGATTGACACTTTAGTAGAGATTACTAGTCTGACATTGTATTTTAGAGGTGTTCTACCATTTTTGGTTTTATATTAAAACCAAATATGAATGAATGAAATTGTGGACAATGTATTTCACATTTAATAGCTGTAGGAATATGTCTACAAGGCTCTTATTAAAACAAACACCACTATAAAATGAAATTGCACATAGTAAAACCACTTATAGGGACTGCAATAATTCAGTAATGTTTCTTTTTGTTGAATAAGTTTGATACAATAATATAATACCTATGAAAAGGCATCCATTATCTGGGCAGAAAGGGGAGATGAGGCTCTGTCAGTATTCATAATCATTTCAAACAAAGTACATTATAAGGGCTGTTTCTATAGAGAATTTCTGGGATAGCTATTTCCTGACAGATATTCTACATTTTTAAACTGGTCAAAGATTGAGTTGCACTTTTTTTCCATAAGCATACTTTCACACTTGCATCGAGGCATGTACAATATTGGTTATCACACTCTTTACTATGTTACCAGAATTGAAATAATTGTTTAGTACTTTTCAATGAGCTGAAAATATGGGATATTTATAGCATATGTTACAGTTCTCCAAAAAGTTAACACTCATCATATTTCTTATCTTTATCACAAAGTTTGTAAGACAGGTAGGGCAAGTTTGTAAGATAGATAGTGACCCACTTAAATTTTATCTTGATTATTAAAATTGTTCTTATTTCAGGAATCATACTCAGGAGATGTAGAGAATTTTTTGGCAATAGCAAAAAGGATAAAAAGTTTTCAATAAAAGTTGAAATAATAATTATAGTGGAGTTATAATAAAAATTAATTTGAAAGAGATGTCATTTTCAATTAGAAATGACTAAAATATTTGAAGCAGTACTCTTCAGGCTTTTTGTTACTATCAAACAGTAAGGGTTCATGAAGGAATTGATTTATGATAGCAAAATATTAAGCAATATTACATGTTTGATTTAGAGTTGTAAATAATACTCATATATACATAGTGAATAGAGTTGTCATAGCATTCATATATATAGTGAAATTTATACTCAAGTACATAAATGCAACTGAAAATCAATCATAGTAAACATGGAATTCTTTATCCTATTTTTATTCACTTAATTTCATATCTTCATCTAAAAATAGGTTCATTTTTCTCATGAATTTTTCTCTGAAACTCGAGCCTCAAAACCTTCATAATACATGAGTGCTCTCACTCTACCACCTCTCCATATATGACTCAGAGATGGGTAAACAGATTATTTTCTCACAGATAATTCTAGACGTGATGGTTAATGATTACCTGATCCCTGGCTATACCTTGGACTTAGTATTGTGTACTTTTTTCTATTTCACTCTTTGCATCATGTCAATTTCCTTATGATTTCCTATCTCTCTCTCTTTCTCTCTCTGTGTATGTGTGTGTTTGTAAGGAAATGCACATTAATATTAATTTAAATTTTAAACTTCTAAATTTTCCCTAAAATTTATAGCCTAAACTCTCATTTCAAAATCCCCAATTAGATATGTAATTAGAATTTATTTCAGCCATAATGCATTCATAATTTAGCTTCAAAAATGTATATACATGCTCTTATCTTTTCTATCTTAATATATTGAAAAATCTATTCACCCCATTATTCAGGACATTTCCTGGAATATTTAGCTTTCATAATCCTTTACCCTTTCTATAATCTCTCAGCAAGTTATGTTGGTTGTATAATCAAAACTTGTTTAAACTATGATCTAACTTCTGATGAAAATCTCTTGGTCAGAATAGTACAATTTCTGGGCTAAATTAATGCTACCACTTTGCATGCTACTAGTGCTACCATAGTTTGCAGCTTTCACTGTGCACGTACTTGCAGCAAACAGATTTTAAGACTCTTTGAAGACGTCTCACATGTAAGTGATCAAACATACCCAGTCCCGTTCATGTGCTCATAAGAGAGGATGCAATCTAAATTGTTTTATAACTGAAATAAACTTTTCATATGTTCCCTTCCCTATACTTAGTATAAATTTAAAATAAAGCATAAATTTTAAAATGATGAAGGCAATAATGTTTTTCTGCTTTCATAAGTTCCTTATATATAAACATTGTAAATTTAATGTTCAAATGCCACATAAGTGGTGTTTTTGACCAACTCTTCTAGTAAAATCTGTAAAGCTTACCTCCTTGCAAAGATCCCTTTCATAAGTGGAAATTCTACATATTCTTGTTTTATTTCCAAAATTATATTTTCCCCCAGGTAGCTGTCTTGTTCTAGCCTGAGCTGACCTGAAATTCACTATGTAGTTTCCATGTGGCCTCGAACTCATGACTATCCACCTACCTCTGCCTCCCAAGTGCTGGGATTAAAGTCATATACCACCATGTCCAGCCAAAAGTAGCTACTGACTTGATTTAGTAAATTCTATAGCAGAAGCTTTGAAAAGCTATGTGTAAATTTAGCATCATCTGGAAAGATAATTGAATCATTTCTCAATAATTTTATTCTTTATAAATTTTTTTAAAAAGTTTTTATTTATTTGCATTCATGTGTGTGTGTGTGTGTGTGTGTGTGTGTGTGTGTGTGTGTGTGTGTGTGTTTGTGTATGCTGCTGTGGGCAAGGAATCCTGTGGGTGTCAGAAGACAACCAAGAGGTCTCTCTGATTTTATTCCCTCTTCTTTCACATAAAGTCTCTTGCCACTGCATGTAAAGCCAGTGGGCTTTTGATGTGGCAGAGGATTATACTCAGTTGACAGGCTTTGCAAACAAGGGCCTTTACCCACTGAGCCATCTCCCAGCCCCCCAAATTTTATTTTTTTATGGGAAGAAAGGATTTATTGAAGAGGTACAGATCCAGGAGAAATTCTATAATGGCAAAAGAGGCTGTCCCCCTTTGACAGGCCAAGCAGAGAGACAGAAGCCATCACCAACACCACAAACACACACACATACACACACACACACACACACAAATAAAGCAGTAGTGTAAGCATGAATAAGTAAAATTTAGAAATTTCTCAGTGTTAATAAAAAGAAAAAACCTGGATATAGCATATGATAAAGTCATGATTAAATACAACTTGCCCACAGTTGTACAGTAATTTAATGATCACTGTATGTGTGAAATGTCTGTGTTTCTATTTTTATTCATTATCCAATCACACAGGCACCATTAAAAGCAATGGAATGACATAATGAAGCTCATACTTTATACATATATATATATATATATATATATATATATATATATATATATATACAATCATATTCTATTAATGAAAAAAGACAAGCAATTATGGCACATAGTCATAGTTAATAGAAAAAAGGCACTGCTGTAAAACACATAACATCCTGGCCTGTATATGATGTCACTATTGTAGGCTTCTGGTGGAAGTGATATGGAATTTCATCTGCAGGGATAAGGGAAAAGGTGTACCAGAAATGCAATAAGTAACTGCAAACACTCAGACTGAAGAAGAACACAGTTAACATATGATTTCTTGAGTTTGGCTAGAAGCTAGATGTCAGGGGCAAAGGAAGGTTTTTGAACATTTTTTACTAAGTAAACTGTTGATTTATTCAAATTATTTCATTACATTTTTATTCAGTTATTGAGAGAAAATGACATTTGGAGGTATTACCTTAACTGGAGTTTTCTTTTTTGGGGTGTGTGTGTGTGTGTGTGTGTGTGTGTGTGTGTGTGTGTGTGTGTGTACCTTTTTGGCATTTTGTATACCGTTTGGTATGGATATCTTTCAGTTTTATTTATTTTTGCCTTTTCTCTCTCTTTTCTAGTTTTTTTTTTCATTGTGTATTGTTAATAGGGGCAATGTATCTGGATATTCTTCCCCAACATGGCTCTTACAATCTTTCTGCCCCTCTTCTGCAAAATTCCCTGAGCCATGGTGGGTGAATTTTAAGTCTGTTTTACTGTTGAGCTCTTAAGAGTCTCTGGATTTCTGCTTTGGACTATTTTGGGTATCCTCGGTGTCTGTCTCCATTACTTTTCATAGGTGACTTGCTGTGGAAGTATCGCTCTTGATCACCTCACCACTTCTCTAAGGTTTCCTTCTAAGCATCCTAGATGTTGAGTTAGGAGTGGTTCATCTGCTGGTGACAGCCATCATCTCAGGTCCTGTTTGTGGAATCGGGTTGTCCATGGTTCATGCTGCCTTCTGAAAAATACAAACAGAATCTCCACTGCTGAGTAACATCAGTATAGGTCAAATGATACAAACACTGTTATTTTGGCAAGAGATTCTAATAGGAGTAGCCCTGGTTAGTGGGGTTTTCCTTTGGAATCCAGATTCTAGGTCTCCATAAGAGTTTGCCTTGGATTCCAGTGCCAGATAAGGGTTCCTTGCCACTGAGCATATATCTTACCCAATCAGTAAGCCATTGATTACCCATCTAGTTAATGCACCACTATTACACACATGCGCACTTTGTGGCTTGCTGGTCTCTGCCATAGAGCAGTGTGCTCAGCATTCTTGTAACTTCGGACTGTATTGTATATCAATGTCCTCTGCTTTCTCCAAATATTTCTGTCTATCTCCCCTGGCAGCTCATATAACAACTTCCAGCACTATATTGGCTCCCACCTGGGAGCTGATTACCTTTCTGTATCCAGCAGGATCTAACTAATTACTGCGACAGGGAGTTATAGGCTAGAGCTATTTGTCTTGGGGTTAGGCTTCCCCCCGACCCTCTTCAGGGCCCTTCTTACCAGAAGATGACCCCAACTTCCACAAGAACTTATTATATGAAAGTAAGGATTTTATGGCATTGATTCATTATTGGTTTAGATTAGAGTATATTTCCTACCACTTTCCCTTCCTTTCTCCCATAAAATTCCTTCCATCCCCTTTGTCAGTCTCTCTGTTCATCTGTCAGGTTTGCTTTCAGTTCAAGCTTGACCTGATTAGGAACAGCAAATGAGCAAGAATATGCTGTGTTTGTCTCTCTGTTATTCTGTGAGTTCACTAAGTATGATCTGTTCAAAGTCCATCCAATTTTCTTTAAATTTTATTATGTCATTTTTCCTTACTGCTGACAGAATCTTAAACCTTGAAAACAAGACAGAAGAAATAAATAGGGAATCCAAAAACTTCAATAAATTCAAAAAATCATGTGAACAAATTATGAGGGAACTGTGGGATACACTAATGAGACCAAACATCTGGATCATGGGGATACCAGAGGGTGAATGAATCCAGGTCACAGGTATAGATAACATATTCAACAAAATTTCTGAAGCATATTTTTCCATTCTTGCAGGAGAAAGACTGGTCTGGATACAAGAGGTACATAGAACTCCAAACAGACAGGACCAAAGAAGGAACTCCCTGAGACCTATCTTAGTTAAAATGTTAAATATAGAAAGCAAAGAGAGAGTGCTAAAAGCAGCAAGAGAGAAACAACTCATCACATATAGAGGCAACCCCAATGAGACTTACCTTGGACTTCTCATTGGAAACCATGAGGCCAGAAGGGCCTTGGAACATCATGTTTCATGGTCTAAAAAACCCATGCCTTCCAAACCAAATTAATGTACCCGGCCAAAGTATCCTTCATAATAAATTGAGAAAGGAAAATGCTACTTGATAAAAGCCAGTTCTATGAGTATACGAACACAAAACCAAACTTACAGAGGATGCTCCAGGAGATATTAAACACAGAAGAGTTGAACAACACACCTCAAGAGCCCATTCGAGGATGAGCACAATAATCAAAATTAGTGTGCTCATCATAAGGTACTAGGCATCAACATCTTCTCTCCCTTTTGTTGTTTTATTTAATGGGCATCTTTTCTGTGGGCAATTGTATTAGTCGGGTTCCTCTAGAGTAACAGAATTTCATATGAATATATATTATAAAGAGGATTTGTCAGTCTGGTTTACACCATAAGGGCTGGACTATCCAACAGTGGCTGTCTACTGGCTGGAGTCTGAGAACTGGTCAGTCCAGGAGGCTGATGTCTTAGCTGTCCTGATTTGATGATAAAATCCTGGAGGCATTCTGGAGAGCTGCTGCTCTCCCATCCATATTGGAAGCATGACATGACATAATTGGGTTCTGGTATCCATACAAGACAGCACCAACATGGTAGGCATACTCTCTGGCCAGTTTCAAGAGAAGCTAGCAAGAGACTTTTCTCCCCTGAAACATCTTTATATGCAGGCCACCATCAGAATAGCTTCCCATTCTGGGGATAGGTCTTTCTCACTTGGTTAATCCTTTCTGGAAGTATTCTCGCACTCTTGCCCCAGAGGTACATATCTCACTTGCTTGCAAATCCAATCAAACTGACAATGAAAACTGACCATGGCAGTACACTTCACATGGGATTATACCTGCTCCTAAGGAGAAGTAGACTTCAGTGTTGGTAGTAAAATAAATTGCAGGGAGAACACAATAGTGCAAAAGAAAGAATAATTATAAAACCTGATCAATGCACAGAAGCTAACATATAATAAATATGTATCATATAAATATAATTAAGAGATTATAAAATGTGAATGTCAAATAAATAAAAATGACAAATAAATTCTAATAGAAATCTAAAAAGTAGCTTCGGATGATACTTCGTCCTGCTAGAGCAAATGTTCCTTATCTCCAGAGTCCTCACTCTGCTGGTGGAAGAATCTCCAGTTCTAACAGGTCTTAGTGATGTACACAGCATCTTTGTGGAATGCAAACATGTTGCTGTATGTCTTTCCATGTGTAGTTGAATTTCTATGCGGTGTCAGCAAGCGTCAGCCTAGCCCACCGGATGGGTTCGATCTTAGGACAACACCCACCCTGTCAACTACTGTCTTCTGCGTGTGCTGGGGAATCCTGCTTTTCCTGTGCTGTCTTCCAGACCAGACACTCTTTTAGGGTTGTGCAATGCTTCTATTTCCCTTTTTTTTTGTAGGCTATTCTGTAGTCTCACCAGGCTGCATACTCTGGTATACTACTCATTTAACTGAAGGATACCTTCATCCACTCAGTTGCTTTTCTAGCCAACTTTTGTGGTGTGTTCACCTGGTTCTCTAGGCGGTAAAATAGTGTGATGGGGAGGGAAGATAGATTTGGTGATTGGAGATCATAGTGTTAGGTTTTGTACTTCCTCATCAGATCAGTGTGTTCACAGGTTTTCCCTCAGGATCTGCTCCACATTTGCCCCAGCATAATAAGAAGCATGGAGCTGTCATCCCTGAGTCACTTGCCAGCATCTGCTCATACAGCTTGAGGATCTGATGCCTAAAACGTTTCTGCTGTTTGCTTCTGGATATTTTTCATTTGATTCAGTGTAGATCCAGCATGGGGGAAAAGGCATTCTCCCCTTTTTTACTACTTCACTCAGTGTTCTAAGCTATTTCCTTTGTACACTGAACATTCAATACTTCTGAGTTTTGTCTCCAGTATCTCACAATCCACTGATTGCTACCCCCTATTCTTTTCATTGCTTCTTATCTCCTTTTGAAGTCACAGATCATATGTTTACTTTCAGATCCATTGGGACACAAAAGAGTGCCACCATCTCTTCAGGCAGGTCTGATTTCTTTATTCTGCATTGCATCAACCAGCAAGTGATGCTTTCTCTCTTCAGTTCCTCCTACCTTTGCAAACAATACAAAAACTCTATGTCACTTACAACTTACTCCCTCTCATCTGAAAATAGGCTCTTAACAATGGCTCTTTTTATGATATATTTTATAGCTAAGCCTTTGTCTTTACATAACTAGATTTTTCACACCTGTTTAATTCACTTTCTTTTATTAGCTCAGACAGCATTACCATGGTTTTCTAACTTCTTAGACGACTGCACCTCTAATGTTTATTTTTTCTCAAACATTCAGCACAAACATTCCAACTTCTCAGACACCTACTCTTTAAGCACACTTACTTCCTGTGGGATGCCATTCAGTCTCAGGACATAGACTTATGGCCTCCAAATATGCATCTCCTGTTATAGTCTCAGTCCTGAACTCCAGACTTCCACATATACAGCTCTGCAAGACATACTCACCTGGCTGTTTGGTATAAGTCTCTAATACTGGGTATTCCAAACTGATCTTTTAGTTTCTAAAACCTGTTTCATTGCCAGTCTTGCTGATCTTGGCAAATTAAAAAAATCTATTCCTTAATCTTATCCAACTACTGGGGAATCCTCTCCACACAATAAGGGTGTTGCCATCATGAAATAAAATGAAAAAGAATCTGTGATTACCCACATGAGACCCTCATAATGTTGGGCCCACTAGCATTCCCTCCTCAGAAAGGGGGTCCACAAGATAGTGAGTGCATGAGGCGACCAATGAGACTACTCAGTAGCTGTTGCAGGAGGTGTCTAATGAGGCAGCTCACAAGATCCCACAAGTCTCTGAGGACATATGACTGTTTAAAAAGCTAGTTATGGCGGTACCTGTCTGTAGTCCCAAATACTCAAGAGACTATGAGAGAGGAGGATTTCTTTTTTTATCCATAATTAGATACACTTAATAAGGGGATAATGTGTTGATGTCTCCACTTCCCCTATTTCCCTCTTCTCTGTCCCCGGTCAGTTGGATATCCTCCTCCGTGGGCAGTCTGTACCAGTCCATGGGGTAAGGGGTTGTGAATAGCCTAGAAGTTAACCCAATTCAACCCCCCTTTGCATGTGTTACTGAGGTGGGCAATGTCTCTGGATATTCTCCCCCACCATGACTCTTATAGTCTTTCCACCTCCTCTTCCACTCAGTTCCTTGCGTCATGGTGGGTGAGTATTAAGGCTAATTTTTTGTTTAGGTCTTAGGAGCCTCTGTACTTCTGCTTGAGGTTGTGTTTAAAATCATTGGTGTCTGTTTCGCTGATTCATCCTGGATTGACCGATAGGCTGCGGTTTATAGGTCTCTTGCTTATCCCATCACTGCCTGCAGAGTTCCATGTGGATCCTCCACGGTAGGTCTGTGGTGGCGTATCTCTTGCCAGGAAGACAGCTATCAGCCTGTGGCTCAATGGTAGGGTTGGAAGAGCCACAGCTCTCTTGGAGCCTTCTGAAAAATACAAACAGAATCTCCATCAGAGAGTGAGATCAGTATAGGTTAATTGAGATATATTTTCCTGAGTTGGCTAGATTCTATTATTGGTAGCTTTTTGTAAATCACTTGTAAAGTGAATTTCTTTTTGGGGTCCTAAGATTTGGTTTCCTATGTAATTTACCCTGAAATCCCAGTTCCAGTCAAGGACTCCCCTTCGCTGAGTAGATTTCTTGGCCGAATTGTCAGCAGAGGAGGATTTCTTAAGCCTAGGATTTCAAAGTCAGCTTGAGAAATATAGCAAGGCTGTTTCAACTAAGCAAACAGTTTTAATTAGTAATAATTAAGGTGATACAAACTGTACCTTCTAAAATATATTTGTGTACATATTATATTAGTCTGAGTTGCACTCCCACAGTTAGCAAGCAAGAGACCCAAGAGATCTCATGCTATATTTAGAGCCCATATATGACCTGAGAAACAAGAACACAGACGGTAAACTCTGTCTCAATCTAAGTTCAAAGGCAGAAAAAGGTCAATATCCCAACTCAAACATATTAAAACAGAGAGAATCAATTATTTCTTACAAAGTATTTTGGTTTTAGTCAGACCCTTTGCTGAGGGTCACTGACATTGAGGAAGGCAATTTGTTTCACATTAACACTAATACAGAGATTATTTTCATTGAGAAATACTCTCACAGACATAGCATAAATACCATATAAAGAAATATCTGGTCACCTTGTAGTTTAATCAAGTTGTCATATGAAACTGTTCATCATGGCTGTAAAACTATCTTCATAAGAAAGTGAGTAAATGAGCCATCATCTGTAAAAGTTTCCTTGAAACTGGAAAAACCTTCCTCCTCATTCCCTGTGGTCTTCAAACACTGCCTGCTTTCTGTTATTATAGTCTAGCTTTATATGCATTGAATTTGTATCAGTGTTTTGTCTCTTCATCCATCAGCAAGGGTGCTCTAAGTATATTATGCAAAGTGCAAATATTTTCTAGAGACATCCTCACAGATAGACCTTTAAGGAATGTTTTGTCAATGTTGTGGCTATCATTTAAACTAATCAGCTTGATGTGCACACGCTGCCATCGCAAGATCATACAAAATGTTATCTGAGTTTCCAGCTTTTTATTAACTAAACATAATTGAGATTTATTCATGTTCCTGTTTATGTCACAAATTTATTCATGTCTAAAGTGTCATTATTTTACGTGTTAATTTTTGTGTGTATGCACGTGTGGTGTGCATGAATGCATGTGTGTTCATGTGTGTAGAAATATATGTGTGGGTACTTGCACATGTGCTCATGTGTGTAGAGGCCAAAGACCAATGCTGGCTGTCATTGAGAGTCTATCACTAAGCCTGGAGCTCACTAACTCGGCTTGACTAGCTAGCCACTAAGTTCCAGGAATCCTCTTCTCCCCACCTTGCCAACACTAGAATTGGTCATGCCCAGTTTCTCATGGGTACACAGGATATAACAGCTTCTCATGATTGCTTGAGAATCACCCAGTCATTTTAAAGGGTAAGCTATTCCTACATCCCTAGGCTTATTTTCTTGAGCCCTTCCTTTGCATATTTCATAGCCAATGTATGACTAAGTCCTCTTAGTCCTATATTCTACATATACTCAGATGTCAATTGCTTAATTTTATTGCTTGGTCAACCCCTTAATAATAGAAATCCATGACTCCAACAATTCATTTTAAAAATTAGTTTTGCTTGATTTATTTCTAGAGGGATTTTCAGTCTTTGGCACGCAAATTTAGCAAGTGGTGATTATTGCTGAGAGAATGATTTGGATGCTATATAGCTGTTCACATAACTTCAGTAGGCATTGGACTTCTGTCTCTTCAGTCTTGGTCTACACTTATCTATGACACAGTGTTCAAGTTCTGGCCTTTTCTCTGAGTTCTAATGCTTCTACTCCCTAAGGTGTAGCTATCTTGAGTCATCATTCAGTGCACCAATGAGAACACCTTCCTGAGGCAATTTGTCTTAGATGTGCTTTCTGGTTACAAGGCTTTTCTTAACTCTGGCCTCTCATTTTGATCCCTGACATCTTTGTGTTTGCTCTCTGCCTTAACCCTTATGACTTCCTGATGAGAGGCTCACAAAACCCTAACTCCCTCATTTATGTCACAGCGTAAAGTTCTAAAACTGCCTCCACTATTTTCCAACAGCATGTATAGCAGAGGAGTGGAGCTTGAAGCTGGATTTCATAGACTCACCTTTTCCTCCATGAGCTGGCTTGCATCTCAGTTCTTGGTAGGACCTTGTGGTGGAGATGGGAGGTACTGCATCACCAAAGTGCAAAGCCTGTCATCATCCTGACACTCTTTCTCGGGTTACTTCTCTCTGTTTACAAAAGGGCACTATGTCACTGGCTTTCCCCCACAGTTGTAGATGGCAGTGGCTCTTCAGCTGCTCATGGTTCAAAGTGCTGTTCTCCCCCAAAGTTACACCACTTCCTCAGAAAGCAGTCTCCATCCAGTGACTGGTGTGTGGAAAGATAAATGCCCAAATCCCTATTCTCAATTCAAAATGACCCTTAAGTACCATCCCAGTTCCAATTCTCTGCACAACTTTTGATTGATCACTACTGCTATTATATCAGATTGAACATTTCCCTCTACCCAAGTCGGCTTCCCTCACTGCCTTACAAGCAACTTTGAGAACACTTGCCCCCAACCCCAAATCTGTAGTGTGTAAAATTATAATTCAGTGGCTGTTGTGCTAAAAATGTATGCAAGAGAAAGCCAAACTTCTTTGGCATCTTAACCTATGTTTTTGCTTTAAAAAGCTAAATGGCTTTGTTATGGTTAAAGTAACTTGCCTGTGTGATGCACCATTCGTCACAAAACCTTTCTTATGTATTTTTATTTTATTTTTTGCATGGGCCTCTATGTAGTAAGTGTAGTGTAGTATGTGTGTTGTGTGTAATGTACTAGTACGTATGTGCAAATGTTTGTGTTGCACATTCATGTGGAGGCCCGAGGAGAACGTCAACTGTTCTGCATCCATAGCTCATCCATGTGTCACTTTGAGAGTCTTTCACTGATTGTAGAGCTTGCTTTTTTTCACAAGCACTAGTAAATGCAGGTTTCTGCTATCCACAGGACTGAGGTTACAGATGTGTGTGGCCATTCCCAGCTGTTTATATTGGTGCTGTCAAATCAACTCAGGCAGTTTCAGGGTCTTAAAACCCTCTTGCTTGCATGAGAAGCACATTTGTACGCTGAGACATCTTTCCAGCACAACCTTTATTATTTATATGCTATAAACAACTCCGTCCTCCTACAACACAATAATACATAATGGCCAAAATATAGAAAGCCACACGAATAGTAATTCTTAGATGTCTTTCATATTTTAGTAATGTCTCAGTAAGTTCTTTTTATAGTAAGAGCACTTAGTTTTTAGCACAAGCTGAGTTTAGTGATCCTGACTCTATCATCTCTATCACTATGAATTTCCTCAGTTATTCCTAGATTTGACTTTTTGAAATAGTTTCTCATGGTGCTGTCCTGCTTTATCACAGCCAAGTGCCTTACATGATATGGAAATTTCTCTTACAGTTCTGGAGCTCAGAATTCCTCAAAGTTAGAGGCTCTGAAGATAAACTCGTTTTACTGACTGCTTCCTCTATAGGAAGCCTCTATGCCTTGATGCATGGCCCAGCTTCAGTGCATATCACTTCAATCTTGGCTTGGTAGAGATTCATCTAGCTTCTGAATGACTTAGTCTAGGTTCTTCTTCTGAGCCCAGGAGTAAGTCAAGATAGGATTTCCACTTTCAGATTCTTCATGACATCTTCAAAGTCTCTCTTGCCATATGAAATACCATTATTAGTATGTGGACATATATTGGGGACATTATTCAGCTCATCATCTCTGACATTCAATTTTAGTATTTTATGTCATTTAGTTAATTCATTCATGTTTAAATAACCATCTGAATGTGTATGAAATGAAATGTTACCTCATGGTGGATTTGATTGCAATTTCCTGATAATTAATGGCATCGAGCATATCTTCAGGTGATTCGGGAACATTTTTGGGAGGTAATTTTTTGAAGAAACATCTAAGTTCTTTTCCTATTTTACCAGCTTGTTTATAACACATGCATCTTGATATATTTATTTGTTATTTATAAGATTTATTGTAGTCTCTTCTAGTCCTCTTTTTCTCTCGGGCAATTTGTTCACTATTAATGGTCAGGGGTACAAGACATATACTTACATGAAAATTATATAAAAATATATTTTAAAATAGCAAAGTTATTGGAAAAAAAACAAAAAAAAGACCAGCCTGTTTTAGAATGAATATGATTTTAGCCATATTCAGAAAATACATAGACTGTTCTGTGTATTAAACTTGATCCTAGATACTGGAAGGAATTTTTACTAATGATTTTTTTTAAAATGTGCCAAGTGGACAGCAGGATAAGGAAACACAATTTAAAAATGATATATTTTATCCTGTCTTAAATTGAACAAAATAACCTGTTTACAGATTTTTAAATATAATACATTCAAGGCATTGTCCACAACTGAACATCAATGGGTATTGTTTAATTACCATCATTATTTAAAGTGGATGTAGGGACTATTACTTAGTTTAGCAGATATAAAATGCAGAAGACCTTGGATGTTGCAGAAGATGAAACTGAAGTAGACTATGCTTCAGCTGTGGGTGAGGGTCTTCAGAACAGCCAACCCTGTCATTCATTTCCTCTCCAAAAAGGATTCCCTTACCCTGAAGTTGAAGACTTTAGTATGTTCCTGTGGTGTGTGCGATCAAATGTCAGCTAGTTTTTAAATCAGAATAAGCTTGCTATATTTAATAAAGAAAATCTCAAAGCTACCATTAATAATCAAACCCTACTTCCTGAAAACATAACCAGCTATTGGCTACTTATAGCTTGTATTTTTTATTTACAAAAAAAGAATAAAGACTATGTCCTCCAACTAGTTATAAAGAACAATAAAATATTAATTCTACTTTTTTGTTAAAAAAGCATTTATACTTTTCCACTCTTGGCTCTTAAGTTCAATGATCATGGAAACATGATCTCAGTAAGGCAAAGTAGAAAAAAAAAGATGAAAATCTTACCTTAACTGTTATTTGTATTCCATAGACAATAGATTTCTGAAGTTTTGGATAAATCATTAATAACATCTCAAGGAAATATGTGGATGAGTAATAAGAGAAGAAAACCCCCAAATTCTCCTGTTATCTGATCTGTGTAAGGGGTGCACACATATACACACACAAATGTACATACACCAAGCATGATATATACATCACAACCACACAACACATATACTACATATGCTCAAGCAAAATATAAAGTGAAAAAAGTTATAATACTAAGTAACAGAAGCGCCATCTCATTTCAATAACTGCTACATAATGAGCTGGTAGTGTAGTACCTTAACTCAAAAACCAATCTTGGGGCTGAAGAGATGGCGCAGTAGTTAAGGTGCTTACCCTGCAAAGCCCAGTGAGCCAAGTTCAATTCCCCAGTACTCATGTAAAGCCAGATGCACAGTGACACATGCATCTGGAGTTGCTTTGAGGAGGCTGGAGGCCGTGGC
Organism: Zapus hudsonius; assembly: GCA_004024765.1. Taxonomy (NCBI): domain Eukaryota; kingdom Metazoa; phylum Chordata; class Mammalia; order Rodentia; family Dipodidae; genus Zapus; species Zapus hudsonius. The sequence goes on along the minus strand of PVHP010010018.1, from coordinate 30,743 downwards.
TGACACATTCACTCTATCTGTGTCTCTCTTCTCTATATCTCTTTCTGCCTGCAAATAAATAAATAGAAATATTTTACAAACGCAGTATCTGTAGACTTTGATCACATTTATTTCCCCTCTTCCAAGAATTTACTTCCTAAGACTTGCTTCAGTGACAAACACAGATAATGTTATGACATGAAAATAAGGCTGACCTTAGGACTCTGAAAGCCTACCTTAAAAAAAGAATATGCTTAAACTCTAAGCTAACCTGTCAGGGGAATGAGACACTATGAAAGAAGTGGAAGGACTGGGAGGAGAGAGAGGGGTGGTAGGAGTAGGTCTTATACAATAAGCTAAACCAACAATGAATCAAAATCATAAAGTCCTTTCATACAGGAAGCTCTTGATGAGGAAGTGGGCACCATCTGGTAAGAGGGGCCAAGAATAGAAGCGGAGGAAGCCTAACCCCATGAAAAATTGATCATACCTGCAACTCCCTGTCCCAGTCTTTGGTTCCTTCCCACACTGAGCTGTTGATCAAAGAGACCCATGAGATCCCCAAAACAAGACAGGATTCTGTCAAAGCTCTTGAAAACCCACCCCAGGCCAAAGGTAAGATCCTATTGCTGAAGAAACTACAGAAAGTCATTAAACATCACCAAGAGACCCTGTGAGATCCAGAATGGTAACCATCCCTCAGATGGTAGCAAGTGCAGTATGGGTATGCTCACTTTTAACATAGTGCTCCTATAGGAATTTAACACAGCTGGTGTTATTCCCCTAGGGCTCATGACTTCTTCCACTATATGGTTTTTAGTAGGTCCTCAGTACCATGCACACTTTCCCTCCAATGGAGCAGGCCTCCTGTCCAATCAGAGAGCAATTTGTTTCTCCCACAATAAGTTTCTACTATTGCCCGACTTGTCACATTTAGCCTGGCTGGCCTGTCTTAAGGCTTGCAAGATCCTCTGCTCTTCACTACTGTAGATGACTTCTCTCTCCCATAGGGCTGCGTACAGCTGTGGATTGTACCAGCTTTCTGTCAGCTGGTTAACAGTGAGGAGGTTTCCTATTCAGTTCCAGGTTGATTTCTCAGTGAGCTGCAGCCCAAGTATATGTGGTCTTCAGCAATAGGGTCTTACCATCTCATTCTGGTGGTCAACCAAGAACCTTGTCAATGGCCTGAAATAATTTGGGGGCCTCAGGAACCTCCCTGGCCAACAACTCACTGGAAGGTATCCTATTCCTGCCACTGAAGTTTATCTAGTATCAATCTATGGTTACTGGCATTTGGCTTCCTGAGCCTTATTTACCTTACTTAGTATGATTCTTTCCAGATATTATTATCTATTACTATACTTTTCCTGAGTTTATTTATAACTCACAAAAGTTTAGTATAGATTTAAACTATACAGCATCTAGAAACACTAGGAGACAAATCCCTGGGCACATATGAGTTTTTAGGTTAGGTTACATAAGTTGGAAAGACCCTTCCTACTGTGAGAGGCACCATTCCATGGACTGAATAAAAAGAAAAAAGTGAGCTCTACTTCATGGCTGAGGATGAAATGTGACCATCCACTTCTTGCTTCTGCTGGGTTGCTCCTTCCGTGTCATCATGGACAGTCTCCACTAGACGGTAAAGAAAAATAAACCCTTCCTTCCTTAAATTGTTTCTTCTTGGATATCTGGTCCCAGCAGTGAGAAAGTAATTAATACAGCTGGCTTTTAGAAATGGGAAGTTTCTGCTTTCCAATGCAATGTTCTTTTTAATTAGGCAACTATGAAGTTCTATCTTATTGAATCTCAGACATTTCAAGATCAGTAAAATGATATCCTATAGTCCAAGAAAGGAGAATGGAGTTCAACTGTAATCTATTTTCCTAACAAATAGTCTTTTCCTAAGAATGTGCCCATTTCGTAAACACATTCCTACTTCATTGTCTTAACCATATGTGTTGACCTTTATGGCCAAGCTAAGTTACCCTCTTTGAAGAAAAACTCCTCTTAGGCAAGACAACTGCTTCCTTACACACATGAAGAAATGAAGCCCCTCTCCCCTTAGCTCTGTAATGGAGCACACGCAAAACGGTCACACATTGTGTGCCTGCCTCATAAACAGCCCAGCACTGGGGTCTATGGACAGTGAATCTGTTTGTGTCCAATACTAAAGCCTCTGGCAGTGTGATAAACTGGTGTTCTGTATGGATACAAGCTTGGAGCCACAAACCAACAATGTGCGGCTGGCACAGCGTAAATTGAGAGTTCTCAACCCTCAGTCATGGGGCTCTCGAAAATGCTGAATGTCAAGACGAAATGTGAATCTGGAGAAAACACAACATGTCATGTTTCCACTCCCAGAAAAGAACTTTGGACTTTTTCCCCGATTCTGAACTAAGGTGACTTCATAATTACATAACATTTCAAACAACTTATATTTTTATCCCTCATCTTCTACTTTAGAGTTTTAGCACATGGAAAGTAAATGTTTCTATTGCCAAAATTTCAAGAACATGTTCTACAGTTGGAAGGGATTTTTCTTTGCTATTATTTCATATTACAAGGTCAAGCCAGTCTATCTTGGTGTTTTTTTTTTAAGTTTTCTAATGGGTTTACACCAGACCTAAGGGATCGATGTTATATACTTAGGTTGTCATATATATTTTGAAATTGCCAACAGCACTGTTAATATTTCAAATCGCTAGTTTAGTAATACAGGAATTTATGCTGACATTAAAAGCCATCCTGAATTGCTAGTAGGGATATTTTAAGAATCTCTATATTACTAATGTGTCAAATGATGACTTTAATGGCACCATAAACCAGAAATATGAAAGCATTATTAAAAAATTGCTTCATAAAAGAGTTATCAAGTAACTATCAGTTACACTGTTTAGACATGATGAAAGTTCAGCCTAGACACACTGGGCCACTTCAGATATCCTGAACTAGCAATATTATAAAATGTGAAGGTAATGAATAGTATAGCTTCAAAAATTGTCTTTGCTAATCTTACTCTGAATAAATTGTGTTGGTTAGGGAGATACTTACAGCTTATGAGACCAATTCACATTTAAAAGCCATTTTATTATCGCGAAGCATTTGTTCATCACATTGCCCAGACATAGAGTTCACATGCTGAAACAACATCACTTACATTGGCTTAAATATTGAAATAGTGCACTTACATTTTAAAGATTCGGGACTCTGCACTAAAGGGTATCATTCCATTAATTATTCAAACTCCGTGTGGTGGTTAAACATTTATGTCCCATGTACATTTTATCTTCTTTCCTATTCCCCCTCATAATTAATAGGTCTATAAGACACATGGTGATGTGAGCTGCTTTAGATTCCGTCATATATTTTATTGCTATAGTCTCCATCATTGCAGAAGTACAGCAACAAATCTTTCCTGATGCAAAGTAAGTGACTCTAGAACTCCAAAGTTACAGATGCATAGATGTGCTTAAGGAAATTATGTTCATTTTCTCTTGAAAGATGCTTGCTTGTATGTGTCTATCCAGAGACAAGAATGAAACATTCATGTGATCCAAGGATGATAAGCTTTCTGGATCTTCAGCTTACTAAACTCTATCACTGCATAATTGGTACCTGCAAAAATACTACATGATGCAGTATTCTAATTAGTTTGATTCTATAAGCAATGCCTCATGTATATTCTGGAGCAGATTAAAAGAAATTACATATATATATATATATATATATATATATATATATATATATATATATATATATATATATATATATATATATATGGCATATAAAGATTCTTATTATGGTAGGCAGGGTTTACAATGGCCCCTGCAGAAACAGCAGCAGACAGTTCATGGATAGTAATAATAGGGTTCTCTATAGTGGTGGCACCTGCTGGGCTCATTAAGGCATATTTTTCTGGAGTTTCTGACTTCGGTCTGAGTTGAGCACTTAACCTTTGTGCTTTTAACAGTTTCTTAGGGAATACTGACATTGTTATTTTGGGGAATACATGTTGAGAATTGCCTTTCTATATGGTGACTCTAAAAATATTACCAGCTACTACATTCAGTGCATTTTTTATCTCAATTAGAATATAGAAAAACTCATCATTAATAAGGACTGAATCACTCAACTTGGAACAACAGTTTTTGTTTTTATGTCCCAAGCATCTCTAAACCTCATGGGACTCGCCATACATGAGTAGGCTTTGGTTTGTTCATTTTATCTCCAGTAAAATCATATTCTATCCATCATGACAATTTTTTTTATCAAATAACATTTTATAACATTTAAATTATAAAAGGAATATATATCTACAGGTGACATATTGAGTAAGAGATAGAGAATTAAAAATACATGTAACGTTGCTCACACCAGAAGGAATCACCGGACCTTTCATGCAGAAGCAAGAAAAGAATGTGCTGAGAACCTTGCAAATAGTGACAGGAAAATGTCGAGGTGAAAATAGCTAAGGACATAATGATTACCTTTTAGTTTAGCGGCTGATTCTCCCTTTTTAAAGTTTTCTCTCAGAGCTGATTCAGCACTTAAGGCACTTAACCACAACATCTAATAACCCAGGTTTGAGTCCTTAGTACCCACATAAAGCCAGATGGACAATTCTGCTTGCATCTACAGTTCATTTGCAGTGACTGGAGGCCCTGTTTCTCCCATTTTCTGTCTCTTCCTCTCTCTATCCTTGTCTCCCTCAATCTCTCTCTGCAAATAAGTAAATAAAAATATTTTTAAAAATCATCTTTCATCTAGAGTTTCTCTCATCTAGTGTTTAAAATACCTCCAACCAGCATCATTCAAGATTCCCTTTATCTATATTTTTTTCTATTTGCAAAGCAGTTTTTACTCTGTCTCTAGCCTTTGAGTCTTGCATGTTCATATGCAAGACCTCATGTTGAATAGGAGTTACTGCTTGAATCCAGTTCCAAATATCTACTCTTAGAAATAATAAGGGTTGAAGATTTTGATAGTATGAACATGTGCCCAGATGAAGTCATGTGTTTTTAAAGCTTGTTTCCAGGCTGGCGGCAACTTGGGAGGTGGAACCCTGTTGGAGGAGATGTTTTGCTGAGGGCAGGCTTGGGGTGCTGTAGCCTGTTCCCCCTAGCCAGAGTTCAGCTCACTTTTTGCTGCTCTCTTCCAAGCATGGTGATAAGTGTTATGTATATCGCCTCTGCTCTACCATCCTGTCCCTGCCATCATGAGATTTGAGACTGTAAACTAAACTCTTTCCTCTCAGCAGTTGCTTAGGTAAAACTTTTTCTTAGGATTCAAATGACACTTTTTCAAGCCACAGATTGTCTATCTGTGTGACACTGAAGATCTAGTGGGCAAGAGTTGGTAGTTTATATCAGTTTTCTGTGGCTGCCTGTCATATACATCTGGACACAACATGCTGGATCCTCTCTGCTCAGTCTCTCTTCAGGCATTATGGGTAGAATTGTGAAAAACTCCAACACCAAACAAACAAACAACAAAAATCAATAACACCAACAAAAAAACTATGTTAAAATCAAAACCCCTTACAACTAGGAATCTGATCTTATTTGGAAATATTCTTTGCAGGTATCATCAAATTACATTAATAGAGTACTCTCTGATCCAACTAGTATCCTCCTAAGAGGAAAATGCCATTTAAAAATAGAGATGCAGGAACTGGTAATGGCTAAAGCAGAGATGGAAAGGTTTTACTAAAAAGTCAAGAAAGAGAAAGATGGATGACCACCTGAGAAGCTAGGAGGAAGCAGAGGTAATTCTCCTCGGACTCTCAGAAAGAAGGTGGTCAAACTAATTCCTTCCTTTTACATACCTGGTCTTTGGCACAAGGGGAGAATAAGTTTGTACTTTGTAAAGCAACACAGTTTGTGTTACTTTATTAGAACAAGTCCAAGAAATTAATTTACTGGGTTAAAATCAAGGTGGTAATGGACCTTTTCTTCCTATCAAAGCCCCATAGTCTCGCTTCCAGGTTTGTTAGCTTGAACTGAATTCAGTTCCTTGAGGCCATAAAGGCTGACGTCTCTGTGTTTTCTTAGTGACTAATGGTTGAGGATTGCCACCATGCTCTTGGGTAGCTAACACAGTAAGTCACCATGTGACTAACATATTGCTTTTGGCAATATGGATGCCAGGATTCTTTCAGTCCTGTGGGATTTCATTGTTTTTACTTTTTTCCCTCTTATGCAAGGCTATTTCTCTGCGTTTAAGGACATCATGTGATTAGGTAATGCACACTCAAAAAAGAGTAATCTCTATTTTATAGATGAATATTTTTGAACCTTAATTATCATTACAAAATGTCAGAACAGTATCTGCTTTAGTATCCAATGGCTAACTGGAGGAATATGCTTACTTTTGGCGCTCAGAATTCAAGTGGGACCACATTAAAGTCTCCTAACCACAATGTGTACTGACTTAGAGTTCATTAGTAGTTACTCAAGAAAGCATTTTATTTTTGTTCTCTATTTCCACAGCAATGACTATGGTATGAATATACTTATTCACATCTACATGGTTAGGTATCTCCCCTTTGACATAAAAGCCAATACCAGAACTTTGCTTGAATGAGCATAAAATGCATGGCCTTTACTTTTACATAGGGATTTACTTCCTGACGTTAAGCCATAATTTATTATAATTTATATGAACCAAATATTAAATAATCTTGAGTCAAGAGGGATTAACATTCTCTTTATTTGTTTCTTCTATAAGTGGTAAATGTTACATATGCTCTTATGTCCTGAGATATGATCTTATGTGTATAAAATCTTTACTTACTGGGCTGGAGAGATGGCTCAGTGGTTAAGGCACTTGTCTCCAGTCCCTAAGGCCCCGGGTTCAATTCCCCAGGACCCATGTAAGCCAGACCCACAAGGTAGTGGCCCTGGTGCGTTCTCTCTCTCTCTCTCTCTCTCTCTCTCTCTCTCTCTCTCTCTGTGTGTGTGTGTCTCTGCTTAAAAAATGAATAAAATATTTTAAAAAATAAAATAAAATCTTTACTTAAATTTATGAATTTGTAGTTATTAATTATGTTTTCCATATTGACTTTTATGTCACTGATTTGTATTAATTTCTGTGCTCTCAACCACCTGTCATAAATATTGACTATAGCCTATGAGTTTCTGAGTGCTTGTGTCATTTTGCTGTGTTAGAGTGCAGGTACACACTCTCAAGTTTAACAGTGTGCTTCCCAAGAGCCAATGATTTATTCTAAGAATTTTTCAATGGTTGGAATTATGATTGTATTCATCTTATTTCTCTACTTAGTATGTAGACTAAGTGGAAGTGGAGAGAGTTGTTTCTATGAAAACAAGAGCCTATTTTTAAAACATTAGATGAATCTATGTTGTTGAGACTGCAACATATTTTTAAATATTAATTTATATCAATTATAAACTATTGGAGAATAAAATACCATTATTCTAGATGAATGGCTTATTCATATTGTTCTATAAGTAAAGGTGATGTTAAAAATATTCAGCTACCAGCAGAGCTTTAATATCACCCAATTAACATAGCTGTTAATTATTGCAAATTATAGACTGTGCTCATTATAGACTTGACCCACCCATCTCCTGGTGCCTTTAAATGCCAATTCTACTTTTCAAACTCTGATCCAGGATCCTAAAATTTATGAGATATACATAATGTGTATACCCATTATATGAAAGGAGATGAATCATAAAAGCCTTGACCATATATCACAAGCTTTAGAAACTCGAGGTGAACTGTGTTTAATGTTCTAAGATGAAATGCTGAAGACATTGAAAGTACACGTGTTACTTCTATGAATCACTGGGTTAAGCAACTTTTCAGCTAAAATATCCAGACTGACTCTGTTTTCTCAGTAACTGTGCTCATTTTTTCTCTTGCTCCAATTTATTCACTGTTTTTATCCTAAGACAAGAGATGCTTTAAAAAGAAACCTACCATTCAGGAGAAAAGGAATATGATGAAAAAAAAAATCAGTATTTTTCAAGTTGCTTAGGCCCTCAGATTTCTTGGTAAGTGGTACAGAAATAAGGGCGCTACAGGGCTATGCTCACTTGAATTTAAGCCTCGTTAATTGAGGCCTGGTAATGAGTGGAAGAGCAGCATTGATACTGATTTCCTTCTCTGCCACATCCTTTGTCTCTCCTTGTTCCCTAATTCAGTTGAAGTTGTTTATTTCATGTGCCGCCCGAAGAGCCGTGAACAGTGTGATGGCAACAGTTTAAAATTCTCTCTTATCCGTTTGAAATTTCTTTTTAGCATTCCTACCTGGCTTCCATCGAGGTATGAAAACAAAACCAAACCAAACAAAAAAAGGATCAGATACAAACAGAGCATTAAACAATGCGTCTGCCTCTCGGGCTCGTTGAATACTCTCCCATATACCCGAGTTAATAATTCACACTCTGCAGAGCCCTGGCACGTCTCTATTAGGCTTGATGTCCTGTGCTAATGTGACAGCACACCTCCAGAGCAGAGCCATGACGTTGGAAACAGCACGCAGGACAGGGGTTGCTCTAAAAGGATATCTGCTAATAGTGTCCCTCTAGACAAGTTAGATCATTTACAAGAGGGCTCAGCAAAGCCAGGGTCGGTTAAGGAGCAGTGGTTTTCAGGATGCCTACCGTAGACTTTCAAAGTTAAAAATTGCAGAGGAGACCATTCTGCGAAAACAGCTCTCCTTTCCCAGAGAGGAATGGAAGCAAACCTTGCCTGTCTGTTTCTCATCCCTCCCTGTTTAGCTTCCCATTAGCAAAGGAGCTGACTCTACACATTGAAGAAGAGACAGTGCACACGTGGGATTAATCTACACAGGCTACAGGTCAGGCCAGAAGAACCTAATATTTTATTCAAATGGTTTATAAAAGGTAATTTAGAAAGGAAAAGAGAAGAAAAAAAAAGTCTTATCTTAGTGAAAGTTCAGAGCTCTTAAAAATCTCTCATTTATATTTGTTTTTGCTGTCTTGGTAATAGTTGTGATTAAATCAGGGATATAGAATTCTCTGTCAGGAGAAATAGAAAAATTGCAATAAATATGTCTGAAGTATATTTCTAAGTATACAAAATTTATATCACAGTTATTAGAGTTTCTTGTGTGTATTTTAGAATTGGTTTGATTATCTGAGTTGTTCAAATAGGAATGTATGTTTCCAAAGGAAAAATCCTATAGAATTCTTGATAGCAGAGTTATTTTAAGGGGCTTTTATCCATTACCATCCTTCATGATATAGTCCTCCCAAGTATTACACAAGATTTGCTCAAATGTTTGTCATCACTCATATCCTAAAATTTATAACCATCAAGTGTAATTTCTATAATGTCATGCCATGAATCAAATGAGAACATGAAATTCACTTGAAGGCATACAAGAAAAAAATAAAAATTTAAAGTCAACCCATATTCCAAAAGAAGTAACAAAGAGTAGAAACCAAATTTAATTGGGAAAAAAGTTTTATTTAAAACTAAAGAAATTGAATTTGAGTTAGTAAATTAGATTAAGATTTCAGAATTTTATATGTTTAATCTCATGTTTTCCTGAGGATGATTAAAGGAGGATTTAGAAAGAATATCTTAAATAATGTTTTATTTGTAGCTAATAGCTATCAGCTTAATGATTTCAGCAAAAGGTTACATATGATAGGACATACCTAACATTCTTCTACTTTAGAATGACCCTTCTCCATCATGGTTATTGGTATATGCAGACCTTGGCTATCAGACACTGGCAGTGAGGCATAAAATGGTTAATTCTCATTTAACTTCTTGCCTGGAAAGGACAGATAGCTAAAGTCAGTGATATGCGACTTTCATTAAGTTGTATTTAATTTCCTTACAGAAAATATAAAAGAAAGCATAGCACTAAATTTTGGTGTTATATGCTTTTGTGGGGAAATATGTCATGATGTTATCATTTTTTTGTCAGTATTATAAATCATACTTTAATCAACTGTGCATTATATATATATATATATATATATATATATATATATATATATATAACGTTCATAAAGATCACTTTCATTTTACTCATGAAGAAGATGAGGTTTGTAGTACTTACCTTCTCATCATTGGGACAAAATACCTGATTAACAGCAACTTGTGGGACGTAAGGGTTTATTTCGGCTTGTAGTTTCAAGGAAAGCATCATCATGACAGGGAGAGACATGGCAGAGTAGAGCTTGGCTATCACATCTTGGACATCAGCTTTAAGGTAGCAGCAAGAGTGATCTAAGTCTTGTAGCAGTGAGGGCTTGGATTTTTACCCCAACAAGTCTCTACATCCCAAATTTCCACCAGTTGGGCATTGAGTATGCAGTTTAATCACACACTCATGAGGCTAGAGGGGACAATACATTAAGACCATCACAGACTTGAACATGAAATATCATTCTCAGTGAGTATGGGGGTTTGATTCAGGTGTCCCCTATAAACTTATGTGCTCTGAATGCTTGGTCCTCAGTTAGTGGCAATTTGGGAATTGGAGCTTCCTGAAGGCAGTGTATTATTGGGGAATGGCTTATAGGTATTATAGCCAGATTCCCCTTGCCAGTATTTGACACACTCTCCATTTGCTGCTATTTATCTGATGTTGGCCAGAAGGTAATTTTCCACTTCTGTTCATGCCACAGTTTTCCTTACTATAATGGAGCTTCCCCTCAAGTCTGTAAGCCTAAATAAACCATTTCCTCCTATAAGCTGATTTTGGTCCATTTCTTTGTGCCAGCAACAGAAAACTTATAGCAATAGTAAATTTTTACCAAGAAGTAGGGTCATTAATGCTAGAAACTTGATTCTATGGCTTTGGCCTTTTGGAACTGATTTTCACAAAGAATGTGGTAAGATTTGAAACCTTGGCCTAAGAAACACCTTGCAGTGCTCTAAACACAGCTTAATGGATAATTCTGGTCAGAATAGAAAGAACTATGCACTGTGAGGTTTGGCTATGCGGGCAAGAAAGAGCTTTGGCAGGCCTGGTCTAGAATCAGTTTGTGTGAGAGGCTTGCAATCTGCCCACCTGTGTCATGAGAACTTATAAAGGATTGCATGGTGTAGAAATAGACTGGTATGAGCAGAAGGATATGGCACATAAAGAAATAAAATCTTTGGGTCAAAACTGCAGCCCATTCAGCTGCAATTGTTTGAGAGAGTATGACCATTGAGACTGGACCAACAGGTCTGCATTGGGACAGTAGGAATAATGTGGACTCTTTTGAACATGAGAGGCCTGGATGCTGAAGGAGTTTTCCTGCTCTTCAAAGTTGGTTTTGGTCCCCTATGAATTAACATGTTGGTGGCCCACCTGGTACTATGGAGTAAAACAAATACAAGAGAGGGTCATTGAATATGCAACACAGTTATTTTTTTTGGAAATGACCATGGGCAACGTGAAGCAGGCTTGTTGGATTACCCGCATAGTGGCCTCATGGATTTGTGAAGCTGGACCCTGGGTTGCAATGGAGACCCACTGTACATTCCAGGACTATGAGATGGCTGCCAATGAGAGCTGCTGGCAGCGGATGAAGTTTGCCTGGACTGTGAGTAGCCAATCTGGAGGGGCAGAATTAGAACTCTAGAGACTCATCAATGGTTAGAATTATTGGAATTGGAGACTTGTCATGGGTTAGAGTTGTTGGAGCTACAGAGTTTAATGTTATCCTATTCATTTTAAATCTTGCATTGGATCAATCTGTATTTGTATGCACAATGTCGTCTTTTGTCATGTGAATACTTATTCTTTGCCATTAAGTTTTTTTAAAATGTTTTTATTTTATTTTATTGTTTGAATTATTACTCAGTTAAATGACCATACATTATAACAATGCTGGAAAATATTGGAATGGATAAAAATTATGGGAACTTTTAAAGTTGGGCTCAAATGCATTATATTTTATATCATTTGTGCATATCAGTTTATGGGGTTCAGGGGCAAAATGTAATGGCTTGATTCAGGTCTCCCCCATAAACTTATGTTCACAATAGTAGGTCCCTAGCTGTTAGCAGTTTGTGAATTGGTGCCTCCTGGAGGCAGTGTATTGTTGGGAGTGGTCTTATGGGTATTAGAGCTAGCTTCCTCTTGCCAGTGTTTGGCATATTCTCCTGCTGCTGTTGTCTATCTGATGTTGGCCAGGAGGTGATGTGCTGTCTTTGCTCATGCCACTGTTTTCCCCTCCTATCATGGAAATTTCCCTTGAGTCTGTAAGCCAAAATAAACCTTTTCCTCTATAGTTGCTTTTGGTCTGGTTCTTTGTGCCAGCAACGAGAAACTTAACTGTAACAGTGAGTAATGTGTAAAAAGGAAACACACCTCCTCAAACAAGGCTCTACCTTCCAAATTGCTACCAGCAAGGGACCATGAATTGAAAATACATGGGTCTACAGGGAACTTCTGATTCACACCACCACATTCTGTCCCTGGACCCCATAGATTCATGACCATCTTGTGGCATAAAATGCATTCAGTTCAATTATAGCATTTTTTAAATCAACCCCATACTTATCAAATGTCCAAAGTCTCTTCACTATGAGACTGTAAAATCTAAACACAAGGTAAATACTTTGGTACATAATCAGAGTAAACATTCCCATTGCAAAAGTAAGACATAGCAGGAAATGATTAGATTAATGTAAGACAGAAAACAAACAGGGAAAATACAAAATTATGCATCTCCACATTTGGTATCAGAATCCTTGGCAAAATGTTTCAAAAGTCTCCAAATTTTACCCCTCCACCCTTAGCTACTTACTTTCCTGTCAGATCCATGCAAGGCAGAGTTAAGCAGCTTTCCTTGATGCCTATCAAACATCTCCAAAATCCTGGGGTCACTAACCCAACTCTCAGTTCCATGATATAACCCTTCATAGCCTCAATTCAGGGACCATGACCCTGTTCCACATCACTTAGATCTATCTCCTAAAAAAATCCCACATTGCAAATCCGATGACCCTTCCTTTCTGTCATTTGTCTTATTTCCGAAAAAAGTCATAAAATCCCTATAGTCCCTGGTATTTGTTATTAAGTTTCTTACTTTTCCCACACTTAGTAGAATCATTGGGATTTAGAACTCTGCTAGAGGAAGTGTGTCACCAGGTGTGGATGTTGGGATGGAGTCCAGCCCTGTGTGTTCAGAGTCAGCTTACTCTTACTACTGAAATAAATCCTTTCCTCCTACAAGCATTTCCCAGCAACAAGAAGTTAACTGTAGCACCAATAGAAAGTAGGCTACCAAATTCATTAATCCAGGGAGGGGAGAGATAAAGCAAATTTAAGAAGCAGGAAATGCCTTTAGGGCTTTCCTTTAAGCCTCCTCTTTTCAAAAAGCATTCCTGATATTTTGTTCCAATGCTAAGCAGCTAGCCCAATCTCAATGGTGCTCATCTGTCAAACAATTTCATCTAACCTAGGCTGTAATCTCTGGCCAGAAACTTGTATTTCCTTCTGTGCCTTATCCTTCTGCTGATTTCTCTGTCACAAACACTAGTCCTTTATCAATTCAACTTTACTCAGGTTCTTAAGAAATGGGTAGAATCCAGCCAGCCTGTTACACAAACTGCTTCCAGCCCAGTTCCAGCAAAGTTTTCTTTCCTCTCATAAACCAAGCTTCTATAGTTCACAGTTCTTTCTGAATTTTGGTCTTTCAACTCTGGTTGGAGTGGTTCATCAAACTCTGCTTACAACCCTGAATAGTGTTTCTTAGTCCAAACTTTCAAACCCCTCTACATTCCTCCCTCAATTCCAAAAGATCAAAAGCCACATGGTTAGGTTTGTAGCAGTAATGACCCCAAATCACTGGTACCGATTTCGTTTCTGTTACCTTTGCTTTGCTTGGACAAAACACCTTACTAAAAGCAGCTGATGAGAGGAAAGGTTTTATTTTCTTTTGCAGTCTCTAGAGGAAGTTTAAGCATGGCAGAGAAAGGATGGCATAACAGAGGGAGGATGGGTATTACTTCTTGGCAGAGTAGATGGCAGAAAGCAGCAAGAGAGTGGGTTGAGCTTTGGCATGGTTAGCTAGGCTATAACACCCCAAAGCCCTTAGTCAGCAACACACCTTCATCAAGTCTCCACCTTCCAAATTGCATGAGCTAGGGAACAAGGAGTCAAAACACATATTATTCAAACCATTACAATCTGTTACATAAGGAAGTATTGTGCACCAGAAAGGAGGCTCTCTGAATCCCAAAGCAGGAGGAAGAGGTTTATATGCTAAGCTAGACCAAAGTGACCTATGGCCGCTTGAATGTACCTTACTCAAAAATATTACCAGGTCAAGTGACATTTAAGACACAATCCAGGCATTTGTACCCAATATGGAAAGTCTCCCTGTTTTAATTAATGCTCATCCTACAGAATTTGGAAAATGTGCTGGGATCACCTGGTAGGTGAAATAGTGATTATAGACAATAAGGCTGAGGTATGGTCATGTTTTATTTTGCAATTGTGTTGATTTTCTGTACTTCCCTCTACTCAAAAAATTGTCTAATTTCTCATTATTTCATACAAAATAAAAGCCTACATTTTCAATGTTCTAGAAGCTGCTCACAATCCATCCCTCATTACCTCTCAGCTCTCACTCTCCAACGTTCTGTATTGTTTCTGCACCACTGCAGCCAAGAGCAGTATGCTCCTGTTCAGGCCCTCTGCCCTGCTAATCCACTTTTGGAAACCACCCACTATATATCCACTCAATATTCTTTCCTGCTTCTCTTCCATTGGTTTCCACAAGGATATTATCTGGTGAACCTGGCCTATTTTTATTTCTTCTTCTTCTTTTTTTAATCACAATACCCCTTCTTAACATTTTTAAATCCCCGTTACTTTGTCATATATGTCATAGAAATCATCATCTTATAATGGCATATGATTTTCTGATGAATTAACTTGTGATTTCAGTTTAGTTCTTTTAGAATGTAGTACTGTGAGGAAGGAATATTCCTGGTTATTCTGTGTCATATCACAGGCAACTACAAAGCCTTCGGACATAAGAAATATATTTGATATATATATTAAGTTATTTTATTGGTAATCTCTCTCTCCTCTTTTCTGTGTCTGTCTCTATTTCTAAGACACTTGATAGTTTATAATGAGTATTTAATGAAGGAACTAAAATTGTTTACTATGTCCTAAAAATACCTCATATGAAGGTAATTAAGCACAAAACTGAGAAGGTACCTGACATTGTTGAAGCTGATTTAAGTCATGTACATGCATTTCAAACTGCAAACTCCTCCTACTAAATTTACTTTCAAATCTTTGCAGTTTACTGCTTGGTCAGATGGATAAGATAGAAACTTGGAATAAGAAGTGTTTGTTGTAGGATGGGGTTGGTGAAAGAACAAGAGCAAAATCTGCAGAACTGTGGGAGTCAGGCAGCAAGCCCTCACCTTAGCCCCTACTCATCCCTTCCTTCCTCTTAGAATTCACTGCCAAATACCTTCCCACACTATACCAAGTATAGTGTGTTGATAAGAACAACACATGTAGCACAGGTACTGGTGAGTTAGTGGGCTTCCCTCTTAGTCATACAGTTAGCTTCCTTGGCTCCTCTGGAAAACTAGTCATTATATCGAATGAGCTCTTGAAGAGGCCCTCACAATACTCTGTGCCATCAACCTCATGTGTGAGTTCTGAAGGGAGAGCCTGAAGCTGACTACAGCTCTGGACTACAAATCCACAGTATTCTATAGAAGTATTTGAACTTCAGCATTCACCTAAATGCCACTCAGAAAATCCAGGATACAGTGTTTGGTGGTTTGCATACTTTCAGGACAATTTCTCAGATAGAATAAATGCCACATAAAACCATCTTCTTCCTGTTCACAATGGGGAGAGGTAGAAAGGGAAGATCTGCATAAGTGGTCCTCTCTTACAGGAAAGACACACACATGGGGAAATGTAGATATATAAGGAGATATTTTCCAATATTGTAGCTTCCTGGAACCAAGTATCAAGTGCACATATTTGTCAATCTTACTCATTTCACATACAATGGAATATAATACCCTAAAACCAAAAATCGTGCTACCTCATTTTCGTCATATTGTGTTTTACCATTCCCTAAGAGATTTCAAATGAAATGAACTATTTTTGAAGACAGTCCCTTCCTTTCTCTTCCCTTCTCTCCTCCCTCTCCCCACTAAGATGTGTCTTCCCCTTCCCTTCTCTCTCTTCCCACTCTCCTCTGCCTTCCCCCTTTATTTCCTTCTCTGGTCACATTACTGAGCACTTAGTAATCTGTTGTTAGTTTAGATAGTGTACCTCTGACTGAGCAGTCACCAATGACTCCAACAGGAAAAAAAGTTCCATAGAGAAATCAAATACATAGAACTTAGGAAATTGGACTGAAGAATGCTTTGAGATACAAACTCTGAGATGTGTCTAAAATCATTCCCCAACAAAAAAGGTAACCATATTAAGAAGAAGCAAGAGCTGGAGAAATGGCTTAGCAGTTAAAGGCACTTGCTGGCAGAAACTGCTAGAAGTTCAATTCCCCAGCAATCATGTAATGCCAGACTCAAAGTAGTACATGTATCCAGAGTTTGGTTGCAGGGGAAAGAGACCCTGATGAGCCTACACACACACACACACACACACACACACACACACAATTTTAAAAAAGAAAAACCAGTAAAATATGTTGTTTAATCTTAATTGAATCAAAAATATTCATAACTCCATACCCCATGGACTGATCCAGTATGCTCACCAAGGAGGATACCCAATGGATTAGAAATAGGGAACAGGGAAATGGGGTGCACCATCATAAAATTTGCTCAAACAATGTAGATAACTATGGATAGTAAAGATATATAAAAAAAGAAAATAGTGACAATATGTGGATAACACACAAAAATATCTATTACTATAGTATATATTTGAGATAGTTTGGAAACTTTCAATATAATTGGCTTCTTTGTATGTTATAGTGTTTCTAATTATTAACAATAAATTAATAAACTAATTTAAGAAAATATATAAATATCCATAGAAAATATTAACAATGCTCATAAGTTGTGGATTTGTTGATCATTATTACTTTCTTTTTTACTAGTCATACTTCTTCCTGACTGTTAATGTTCTAATAGGAAAAATAAGTATTACTTTAAAACATCAGAATATGAATTTATGAATAATACATAGCTTCTTGTAAACTGAATAACTTGGACCATGATTGTTTAACCATACATAATTTTTTATAGATCTTTATTCTTTACCTGAAATTTGGAGAGGTGAAGAAGAAATAAAACACATAAGAACAAGGATGACAGAGAAACAGCAGCAGGAGAAACAGCTTCCGTTTGACAGCATACATCTTATTACTTCAGTAGGTATTTTATTGATGGGGGACTTGCCTTGATTTTATTATTACATTTTATTGGAATTAAAACAATTTCCCTTTGACTATTAGTCAGTTTAAATTGTACCCACTGAAGGACAACGAGACCAGAGAGAAGTTTTTATTATAAACGACACTGGCCTTCTGATGAGCTGCACTCCAGCGGCACCTTATCTGACAGACTTTTCTCTGAGGGCAATGGATGCTGCCTCAGAGCAACAATCCTCATAAAACCGTCTAAAATTGTCCTTCCATGGCAGACTTCTGAAAGGATACCATCCCCTGTCATAGCATGTTCTATTTCACACCTGTACTTCCATCATTTCAAATGAGTAATTTTATCCATGTCAAAACAAAATATAGTTAATAAATGTTCTTCTGCTTTGGATATTTCTTCTCTGGTCCTTTGGAATATGGGAAATATGGGAAACTTAAATAGTGTTTATTATTTTCCCTTGAAGTGCTGACACAATTAGCGTGCTTGTATTTATCCAAAGAGGAAGATGATCAGATTCTTCTGAATTCATCAGAAAATCTTGTTCCAAGACTCAGCAGTATCCAGGATGGTAGAGTGAACACAACTGTAACTTTGATCGTGGGTGTGAGACAAGTATTGCGATGCTCATGTGATCAGACCAGGATCAGCCTTTAGTTGCCGCTTTTCAAAATAGTTAAATTTATTCAAACTGAATTCAGATCTACACTTAGGATCTTCAATGGCGGTAAACATGGCAGGCGCCCCTCTCTTTCTCTAATATGAGCCATGAAATATACAGATGATAATGATGTAATGTATACAGGAAAAGTGGCACGATGTTAAAATGGAAAAAACCACGAAATATAGGAACAGGGTATAGTATGAAATAAAGCTATAGATTTATGTAAGGGCTCACATTCAAATTTGTTCATGTACTTAAAAAGCAATATATAATTGTAGGGAGCAGCCATATGTCCAGCAGCACCTTTCACTGAGAAATCTTATAGAACATTTGAGAATGTTCCGCTTCACTGACTCCAGAAGAATCACAGCTCATCTATGAGCCAGAAGACAGAATGTGGCCTATGATGCCACTTAGAAATCCTCTTTTGGTTCTTGTCCTAAAGATGTTAGAGTGTTATCGTTCCCTAATGTGCCAGTAGTGGCATTCTGCATGAGTCTATGGGGGAAGGATGGCCCAGTGTTTCTACCATGGCTTGTGGATGACATCTCTTTGGGCTTACACTATATCGTAGCTTTTAGTATCAGAATGATAACACTACATAAATAGATCTCCTTCTGTCTATTATTCTGGAGGATGGTATTTCTCAAACAGGCCAGTGCAGTCTGCAGTGATGTGTCAGCTTCCATGCTCTTGCCCAAGCAGACTTCTGCTTCAGCGGGATTGTAGGGCTGAGGTTGAAACTCTCTAAACTGAGGAAGTGTAAATGTCTTTGTTCTTTAGTTACCCATGACTAAATACTTCATGTTCCCCAGTTTTAGCATAAAGCCTCAGACTGGCCATGTTTCTTGGGAGGTTGTGTTGATTGTTGGAGGAGGGCTGGGACCCATGCTGTATATTTTCAGGATTTATGTCATAATATGAGAAGCATCTGCCCTGGTCCACTAAAGACGCTGAGATTAACTTGAATTTGAGTTAATATAGTAGAAAGTAATTTCACTGGAGAAGAAACCATCTAATCCTTCAACGAACCCTCTGCATGGTGATTACTGGCTGCGAGTACCCACCTCACTAAAATGAGCCTCTCAGGAAGAGATACTGATATGAGGAAATATGTCAATTAAGAATCACAAGTCATATGGATGACCTCGAAGTTTTTTGAAAATTTAATTAACTGCTGTTACCATGTATATCCTGATCTCCTATGAGTTTGACTGAGTAAATAAGCATTTTAACATGAGTCTACTCAGAGTTGCCAGAGGAAAAGAAACCTAGTTTGAATTCCAATAAACCCAAGGAACAAACCTTGCCATGTGTTGATCTTAGTAAGGTAGTGGGTTACTCACTTCTTGCTAGGGCTTGCAGGGGATCTACGTGCTTCTTCTCTTACTCTGCCAAACCTGTATTGTGTATGGTTATTTCAGTTTGTTGAGGAAATATTTTAAAAATAATCACCGTGAAATGCTATGTAATTCACAGTCTTTTTCTTTGTGAGTGTATATGTGTGTGGTGTGTGTATGTGTATGAGGATGCATGGTCACATGTGGAGGCCAGAGGTTGACTTCTGGTATTTTCCTCCCTTGCTCTCCAACTTACTTGTTGAGATAGGGCTTCCCACTTGATGCCAAAGAGCACTGATTTTGTAAGTTAGCCAGTGTGTCCTGGGGGTCCCATATACACCTTTTGAGAACTGGGATTTGAGGCAGATTGCCACTCCAGCTGGGCTTTTCTGTGGGTGCTGGAGATCTGATTTCAAGTTCTCATTCTTGTGCTTTACTAACTGAGCCACCTCCCAAGCCCACACTATCCTGTAGCACTTGTTACACCACAGTATCCCTCAAAATCTCTTCCCTCCTTCCTTTCTCTCCTTTATAAAGAAAACATAATACTATCCCATTAAAAGTAGGAGCATATGGCTTCAGAGATTCCTTCTAGAAGAAGAAGAAACAAACTCCAAGTGTGTTACATAGTTTGTCTAATATTCTAACACAACTTGTTTCTACACTGATCACAATGAAACTGTGGTTTTTGGAGTTGCAGAGTTGGAAAACAAGCATCAGTTCTGTTGTATGGAAGATTCCTATGGTTGAATTTGTTTCCTGCATTTGTCCACAAAGTACATCCTGATTTGAGAATCCTTTCTTCAATCAGGGCACCCATACTTTTTACTGCTCTCTTGTAAATTCTTATTAATAAAATGGTTTCTTGAGCTGAAAAGGCATACAAGCCATTAGTTTCCCAGACATCCTAGAAATATTGAATCAAACACATATATTGTGTGCATGAAGATTAATTCTTCTAAACTATTCTGTTTAGAATGGAAACATGTCACACATAAAAGGCCCACAGTTCTATCCACTTATATCACCTGTCACTTGTACCATCTACACCAATGTCTGAGGAGACATCTAAGAGTTTCATAAGTCTGTATTTTTTTAGTCCTTACTACTCTGTGACCATAAGAAAATATACTATTCCAAATATTTGGCAATTGCACAGATTTAAAAATATTTTACATTCATTTACCATAGTACTCCTTCCTGTCACCATTTAATTTTAAAATATGATATTCTTTTCCTTCATTTTTTATATTCCCCTTGGCAGCAAAGGAGCATCTTGAAATAAAAACTATGGGGATTTATAATAAAATTAGTATTCCTTTCCCTCTTATTCACTTCTTCAATAAAATTAGAGAAATGCTTGTGATTGCAATAATTTGATTGGGAATTTAAATGCAGAAAAATCAGAAAATTCTAAATTGTGGTTCCCAGAGCAACTATAAAAAGACACTCAACATGACTGCATATTTATATTAAGATATAAAACTTAACAACTTCTCCACTTACACAAATGCTATATAAAAACAAAGGGGTGGAATTTTGGTTGCTATGGGAATCACAACTCTGAACCTACTGACTTTTGGAAGTTTAAATATACTGACATACCATTTCACACTGAATATTGCATAGGTATAGGAACATGCATGGGATTAGAGGCAAACATGTGGCAAATGACATGAAATGAACGAAATGTCACTCTAGTGCCTAAATGTCTCCTATTTATGGATCAGTCTCTTTCCCTGTGATAATAAATCACTTCTGAAAACAGAGAAAAATATCCTAAGGCTGTGTTTTAGGAAGTGATAGTATGTGTTTGTCTTTCCCCTTTAGTTTGAAGGTTAAATTGCTCTTACATGTAATGGAAAGACACGGGGTATTAGAAACTGAAAGGCATCCACGTGGACACTAGCAATCTGCTAGCACAAACATTTTCATTGCTGCCCCCAATTCAGGTTGATAGTTATAATTATAGAGAGGCTTTATGAAACTGATTTAAATGAGATAATGTGCATAAAACTTCCAACTAAGGCACACAAATATTGTGTGCAATTTTCCTTTTCAATGCTCAATACATCTAAGTATACTACATCTCCCACCACTGGTATCTATTGTAATGTTTGGGAAATGCTAGCCACTGAGGGAATCCAAAGATAAAGGACACAGCATATCTTTCACCTTCTAGAAATAATAGTCAAGTGATAAAAGCAATATTGTGTATACTTGCAATCTAAAAATAAACATTTAAAGTTCATAATTCTTGTTCTCAGTGTGGGCATAGGTATGGAATTCCAGGGAAACAAGTGCCCAATGGCAATCACATAGTTTCTGGATCACTTTTCTAATAATTTATTTATCAAAAGCAATATTGCGTAGCAGTCACATGTAACTCACCTGGTTTCAGCCTTCTTGTTGGTTGAAATAAAATTTCCCTTAAAATCTCAGCAGTTGATATCGCCTGAACTCCCAGATCCCTGCTCTGGTAATTCAGGTGGGGGCAGACCCTGACTCCCATGCAGGTTCCTTGCATGTGGCAGGAGCTCTCAATACATTTTTCTCTCTTTTTTTTCTCTGAATCTAATAAAGTCTCTTTAAGTCTTAAAAAAAAATTCTCACCAGTTTTGGAATTCTGCTTTCTTTTTTAATGGCAGATAAAAATCTTTCCCCCACAATCAGATTGCTTGAAAGATCACAGATGGTTTCATTGTTTATTGCCGTTGGTGGCTTGACGACTGTGTCCTTCTCATCTGCTAGCGTCCAGCAACATGATAACACAAGTTGACCTTCATCAGTGTGTCTGTGCTGGGCTCAGTGGGTAGTTTACATTGCCAGTCATGACCAAAGCCACAACTTTTTAGAACAGCTCTTTTATAGTAATTTTAAAAGTTTATGTTCCTGTTGTCATCATGACAACACACTGTCTTCTGAGAATACACATCAAATCATATTAGATCTGGCTTCATAGTGCAGTGCTTAATTTTTTCAAAATTTTAATCCCATTAAGAAAGCTTTACACCTAAATTAAATTACAATTTTACTATGCCTTCTAAAATAATTTATATGTTATCTTTGAGAAAGGTAAATTTCATAAGCCATTAAGATATTCACCATAGATCAGAGCCTATTAGATTTTAATATTAAATCATAGTAGGAAATGCATTTTATATTATGACCCAGTATAACTAAAACACACATATATACTTAACACAGTCTTAAAACATGACTGATGAAAGAACTCAGTCTCACCGCATACAATGTACTTTTATTTATTCTATTCTATTCTTAAAAACAAATTCTACATGTAAACCATTGAATTAGCTACATAACCTGTTAAAGACTTTCTACTCATAGTTTATAAAACCACTATATCTGTTATGAAAATAGCAGAAAGTGAAAGGAAGCCACATTGTGTGAACATGGCTCTGTTTCTCTTCTGTCTCTTTCTTTTTCTTTTCATTATCAGGAAGTTATTGAGTTATTCATGATTCACTTATTTACTTTGTGACTGACTTTTGCTATGTAGCCTTGCTGACCTTGAAGTTGTTATCTTCTCACCTTAGTCTCAGTGCCTGGACTACATCCCTGGTGATCCTCTGATGTCTAGCCAACCTCAGAACTGGTGTCATAGATACATCCAGCCATGTTCGACTTTTTACATGGGTCCTGGAAATAAAACTTGGGTCCTCATGCTTGAATAGCAGGTGCTCTTACCCACTGACCAACTATGCCTAGCTTGTCTGTTTGTTTTAGATCTCCTCACTCCTCAGCAGTCTTGGCATCCCAGGGTACTCAAGTGATCACATAGAAGTGAGAGTGTGTCCTCTCTTTGTCACTTGGGCCTCTGGTGTTCAGGTGAGGGCCTCTTCTGGGGATGGCATGTGTATTCATTCTGTCCACCCTTGTTCTTCAATCCAGGGCCTGTTACTTGTTCATTGCTTGGCAATTTTCTAAAATCACTGTGATTCTTACACAGGATCCACCCTGATTACCATTTAAGGTGCTGATGGGCCTGTGAGTTATATTAAAACAATTGGTTCTTGGTGACTCTCAGCTTTTTTGCCATCACATGTCTTTATGATACCAAAATTATGGCTCCTTCATGAAAACTACCATGTGGACACCCCCCCACACACACACACATCAGGCATCCATGCCTGATACAAGGAATTGAATAGAATTCAATAGTAAAGGAAATAAGATTTTTTTCTTTGCTATGTTTTTATAGCACTATCCGCATGCATACATATATGTATACATCCATTATATTCCTTTGTACTAATATTTCCCCAACCATATGCCTCACCAACTGAATTCTCTCTCATTTTAACAGTTTCCAAGACTATGCATTTATCACATTTAAAACATATTATTTAATGTTTTAGAGACTTTACAAAATTGTGAAACCATCATCATACTTAAGAATGTTTTATTCCCCTCAAAAACAAAATCCATTTTTGTCCATTACAAGTTGCTCCCCAGGCACACTGACCCTCTTTCATAAGCACAGATCAACCTTCTGTTTCTTATTTCTGTAGATTTGCCTATTCTATACATTTAATGTAAATTGAAACATAATCTGTGTTTTGTTTGATTAACTTTTTCACTTAGCTTAATTTCATGATATAGTACATGTCAAAACTGTACATTTTTATGCTTGAATGGTTTCACTGTATAGATAGCTGATATTTTCTCATTCAACAGTAGATGTCATTGGGATATGGCCTCTCTTTTACTGTTATCCATAATGCTGTTGTATTCAAGATGTTTTGTAGATAGGTCTTCTGTCCCCAAGAGACACATCACTTGGTGAGTTTATATTTGACATTGTAAGGTACTGGCAAGCAATTGTTAAAGAAAGTACCTCCATTTTCATTCCCACCATCAGTAGATGCAGGTCTCAGTCTCCTCACATCATTGTCATCCCTGTGAGCCTCCCTTTGGCTGTGGCCTGCTTAGTGAGGGTGAGGTAGTGCCAGCCTTCTCTATAACAGCTAATGGCAGTGAACATCTTTTCATATGATGATTTTCTATCTTTTTGAAGGAACTGCTATTTAGATCTACTCACTTATGCACTGATATATGTCATCAGTTCTTTGGGGTTTATCTTTCTTGATAGGGCCATTTTCAAGCAAGGAGAGTTTAATTTTTTTTTATTTTTCTTTTCTTTTTTTTTTTTTTTTTTTTTTTTTTTTTTTTTTTTTTTTTTTTTTTTTTTTTTTTTTTTTTTTTTTTTTTTTTTTTTTTTTTTTTTTTTTTTTTTTTTTGGTAGGATCTCCTTCTCATCCGACTGACCTAGAATTTACTATGAAGTCTCAGGCTGGCCTTGAACTCATTGTGATCCTCCTCCCTCTGCCTCCCAAGTGCTGGGATTAAAGGTGTGCACAACCAATTGCTCTTTTGTGTTTGTGCTTTTCATGACATGTTTAAGAATACTTTGCAAGACCTGAGTTCACAAAGATTTGCTTCCATGCTTTCTTGTAATATTACCTTTTACATTTAGGCATACATACAAATTGGATATGTACAAAATAGAACCGTGGGCTCCTGGATAAAGAATTTGTCCCTTTTCTTAAACTAAGTGAAAATTAATGTTCCCTTTCTATGCAAGTTAACTAGTGATTTTTTTATTTTTTTAATATTTTATTTATTCATTTTCAAGCAGAGAGAGAGAGAGAGAGAGAGAGAGAGAGAGAGAGAGAGAGAGAGAGAGCGCACCAAGGTCACCACCTTGTGGGTCTGGCCAATGTGGGTACTAGGGAATTGAACCCGGGGCCTTAGGCACTGGAGGCAAGTGCCTTAACTGCTGAGCCATCTCTCCAGCCCCTAGTGATTTTTTATATTTGATTAATTTCTGAAAGATATGAGCCATTGTTGAATTTATTTTGGTCATTGCACCTTTTCTATCTTGGTGTATCTATCAAGCAAGATTCTTCGGTTATAGAGCTTCAGATTTTCATATCTCACTAGCAGGCCTTGCTTGATTAATGGACTCAGAACTGAAAAAAAAAAGAATTTTTACTTTTTTGACAAGTAATTAAGTTCCTAACAATATTCTGGATCAAACAGTTTACACTAAATTAGTAGTCTGATTTTAGCTGCAATTATATGTGTAAACAATTTCTTCATCTCCCCAAGGTTGTAAATATCTTTATAAAAATAGACGGAAAGAAACACGAAGGGAAGGGTAATCCACTTACTCCCCCTCCCTCTATAAAGGAAATCTATTGAAGTTAAAATTAAAAGGAGGTGTTTGATATGATAAATAATGATGAGATAATGGGTTTCTGTGGGATATGGAAATAGAATCCACAATGATAAAGTTCTCAGCTGAGAGATGGTGGGTAGATAGGATCTGCACTTATAGTTTGCCTTACCTTCTCTTGATTTTCAAACACACTGTCAGCACTTGCCATGAGGTGAGTCTTTTTGTATATATGGGTTCTTGGAAGAGACAGGTCATCTGGGAGCTGAAATGCAATACTGTATATCCTGCATTGCCAGCTGGTCATACTCCCATCATTTTATTTCTGAATAGTTCCATGTGATTCTTCTAGGCCAGGTAATGATGAGATGCTATCAGAAAACGCTATCATCTTTTTAAAACCTACATAGGCTGCGAGGTAGGGGGTTTTGTAAAGGGGCTGTGCTGAGGAGAGCAGGTCATTCATTCTATAAAGGAAGGTGGCTTGCCACAAAGGGATAGCTCACAAATTCATTAAATATCCACAGCTTCGTTGTGTTGCAAGTTATTAAGGGGCAGTGGCACAGAGACCCTTGTCATCACTAATGAGGATTCCAACCTGACTGATTTGACCTAATCATTGGGAGATAATAATAGATCTATCCCTTAAATGACTGGGTAACTTTGATGATGGCTCAGTAACATGCAGACTAACGCAGAGCCCAGCAGGGATTTTATCACTTGTTTAATCTATTTCAGACCAAAGTGTGTCAGAAAAAATACAGAAGACATTAAACTATTTAGAGTTACAAAGCTATAAATATTTGTCAAATATGATTTTTATAGCTTTAAGCTACTCTTTCCATTAAATGAATAAGATCCGTTTTATAATGGCTTTTATGTCTCCTATGCCATAGCCTTAACACAGAATGCTTTCCAAAAAAATGACAGAAAGAATCAATTCAGGTAATTTTATTTGGAGTATTCTAAAATTGAATTAGAACACAGCTTAAGGATAGATCACTAAATCTATAAAGAGGAAAATGCAGAGATTTGTATAATTTACAGATGTATTAATCTACTATACTGCTTTTATCTTCATCTCCTATAGCTCCATTTGTCTCTCCGAGGTTTATCCTAATGCTGTAACTGTGAGCTATTCTTAAAAAATCACATAAGAAAGCTTCCCAATCGCATTCTCTTTCATAATTTCATTTACCATATTGTGAGACTTATAAAAGAAGTACTATCTGCCAGTCTATTTTATTTTAATTGCACAGAGAATTAACACAATGTATTAAATACAAATTTAGTAGCAAAAAATTTGACCTTGACCTTAAAAATATTTGTTTACTGGAATATGATACACCTAATCACCTAATCATAGCAGGTAAGATCTGATTTCAATACTCATAAAGTAAACATGCAGAGAATTAACTCCAATTTAAAGTAATGAGTTGGCTACCAAAATTTAGATGCAGTTTAAGTGATTTAAATCCAAGCCTCTTCTATTCTCACACAAAAAGACACACTCTCAGCTTCCAGAGCTATAGTTTAATTTTGTCTGGTTTTTTGAACTTGATGCAAATGGAATTACATAGTATTATGCATTCTTTTGCCATTTTTTAGCAATTATATACTTGGAAAAACTCATCCATGGGTTTGTATGTGACTATATAGTTAATTATCTTTCACTGCAGCATATACAATCCTAATAAAGGAACATAATATAATTTATTTACACTTCAATCCATTTTTCAGAGAGTTTCAGTTTTGAATAATTTTGAATATTTTCATACATGTACAGCTGTTTTTGATAAGTAAATAGGGGTGGATTGTCAGACCATGTTGTGTGTTTCAGTTTTTCCAGGTGGTGCCAAAGTAAATGCCAATTTTCATTCTGTCCATAGTAGTTTTTTCACAAACCTAATATTTTACATTAGTGATCACATACTCACATGTTCTCAACTCTGTTTTAGAATTAAGCTATTAATTTCAGAATTATTTAGAAGATATAGGTAAGGAAAATATTAAAAATTGAAATATATGCATCTGGTGATTCTAATAAAATAATGAACAATATGTTGTTCTGAGTTCCTGAAAGTTGTTTTGAGATCTATCATGGCTGAGGATCTATAGATCCCTTTATTTCTGGACTGACTTTAAAAACCTTTTAATCACTTAGTTGAAGGTGAATCAGTAATAAAAAAATCTTATAGGTTTATTGAGTACATGAAGCAACATGTCAGAAGCTCAATATTAAATGCTCAGCAAGTGATAGTTATCTGTTTCTCAGTAATATCTTAAAGCCTCTAGGCATGATTGCTAACTCTATTGATTGTATAAAAATAACCAATTTAAGTTCGATGATGATTTATAAAACAGAAAAACAAACATACCTAGATTACCTGGTGATAGGTGGTCATTTTAATGTTGGTAAACATTATCAACAATGTATTTCATCTCTGACCTCAACCAGAAAGTTTTTATCTTCCATCACTGTAGTTTTGTAAAGGCTGCATTGTAACTTTTGCTGGTCTCTTTCTTCACTGCAAAAGTTAGGGAAGTAACAAAAAATATATAACAGTATTAGTGTAAAGATAAGTATATTAATCTTAAATTTTTCTATAAGCCAAAGGTATTTTATGATGGTAAACTTTAAATTAATGTTTTTAAATATGTAGAAACCTAAATTTCTGTCTCTATTTCTTTTATGTGCACAACTCAGATTCATATAGCATTGTATTCAGGCTAGAAGACAAACATATTTCAGTTTGGAACTGAAGAAGGCAGCTGAATGGCTCATTGGCCTAGGGGTCTGATTGCCGCTCAGGATGTGTGAACATGGCAGCTAGCATTTTATAGGGCAAAATAGAGAAGAAAATTATGGCTAAAATTATATATAATCAGCATAACCTAAAGGAGTGATGAGTAACATTAAAATGTGTTTTATTGTGGTAGAAGCAAATCAGCCACTGGACACATGAAAGTGAAGTCGTGGAAGCTGGTAAGATTAGTTAA
Organism: Zapus hudsonius; assembly: GCA_004024765.1. Lineage (NCBI taxonomy): Eukaryota > Metazoa > Chordata > Mammalia > Rodentia > Dipodidae > Zapus > Zapus hudsonius. Next base: position 2,224 of record PVHP010010018.1, on the reverse strand, counting down.
ATCTATTCATGACACATTCCTATGGTCTCTCACAAATGCTACTGTTGCTCCTATCTCTTATGGAGCCTCCATTACATTTACTAACTAATATGCCTTTGATTCCTTCCTACTTAATGCATGAGCATATAATAAAATGCCAATTGATAAACTGAGTCAGTGTTGTTAGAACATTATCATTTCTTCTCAGTAATCATGATAGTAAATGCTCATGAGACCTTTCAAATAATCCCAAACCATCTCCACTGTCTCTAATTTCAAAATAGCAAGCCTAACAAGCCATTTGCAATGGTTTCTTACCATTAATCTAGGTTTTTTTAGACCTAATATATTAGGTGGCCATACTATTCCTTAATTTTTACAAAGTGTACTCCAGTTAATTGGTTCTGATAAACCTCCAAAGAGGAAGAAGGTACAATGGCATGATAATCTCAATTTTGACGGAACCTTCATAGATTTTGTTGTCCAGGACATTATTTCTGCAGAATATCTTGCTTATTTAACTTTTTCTTAAAATACTTTTGCATTAGTGAGATTTCTTATCATCGTTGCTTCATTAAAGTAAATATTGTGATGAGAAAGATAGATAGCTTAAAATTTAAAATATGTGCTAATTATCAGAATTTTCTAATTGTTAGAATGCGCCTGATGTCCTTCTAATCCTTTCAACTCATTACTTTTTTCATTGAAGTTACAGTTCTTAAAGGAATAGTGACAGATACTATGAAACTTCCTTTCTGCATATACACACTGCCTCAAAATACATTAATTTGTGAAAGCAGGCCAATAATTTAAAATCTGTTAATTGATGTGCTTTCCTTCCAAAACCAAGTGAAATATCTTTCCTATTTTCAATTTCTGCTTTCCATCTGGGATACTAAAGTGCATTTTTAAAAGATTACTTTCAGTTGAAAATAATGTAGCAAAACATACATTAAAATATCTGTATGCTTCCACTTGAATATATTTTAGTAAGATTAGTAGATCAGATCTGTCTTTCTGCTACTATAGAGGGGAGCAAGAGAGAGGGATCTAAATTTATTTTTAAAATGTTCATTCCTCCGTATGATTTCATACAAATAGAGTTTATAATGTGTTGATTTATGCTTGGATCATTACAAAGTGATGCTTTTGGCAATTGTGTTATTGCAGGCTCTGCTTGGTAAATACTGAATGACAACTTTGCTTCAGACAAAGGTAATGAACGTTGGAGAAATATAATAGCTACTACAGAAATAGAAAATGAAAGAAATATAAAAACTATTCCAGGGAAGTGGAGTTTTGAGGGCAGAGGAAAGTAAAGAAGTAAATGAGTGAAGGATGCAGATATGGTTTGGTTGTTAAAGAAGTGAATGAATTAAGTTCACATTTAGTTATTGCTCTTTGAGGGTGACAAGATAACAAAACCTATGCAGTAGTAATTTATTTGGGTGAATAACAAATATAAGGCTTCAGAAGATCAGGAATAAAAAAGAAATTTTACTAACATGTTACATGGTCATCAAGAAATAGATAAATTTGTGGTTGACACTTTCCAAGGGAATATATTAAAAGGAGATATATAAAAATGATTCATTTAGACTTCAGGAAGACAGACAACATCAAACAAAACTCAGATGTTGCCTTACTTATTTAATACAAGACTTCCTTTAGGCTGAAAAATCACTCAAGAAACGATGAACAAAGGATATAAAAGGTTACAATAGTTCATGTACCATATTTATAACTCCAACATACAAACGCAAAGATGAAAAAAGTTTAGAAGCATAGTAAAATGATGCTTCTACTTTGTGCATAGAAACAAATATTTGTCTGGCCTTGAATCTTGAATGATATTATCAGAAATTTGTTGTGTAAAGGATATCTTTGAGTCAAATGTATGACAGTTTTGACAGAGGACAAAATGCAACTCAGAAGAATTCTTCACATAATAAATTCACATATTCCACTGGATTTAAAACTAACTGCATTTTAATGGGTCCATGTATATGGTTTATATTGGCTCCTGTGGGGAAAAAATGAAAGAGCAGCAACATAGATAAGGTCGTGATAAGAATTTGCAACCTTTTGTTGAAATTTTCTAACATGAATTGTATAGTGAAGCATTATAAGAAATCAGTATCAATCAATGCTCTGGCTCAGGCTCTCCCTTTCAAATAGCAGCAATGTCATCAAAACTGATGTTCTCTACCTCCTGTGTTGCACATGTCCTGGGGTCCCTTCCTTG
>PVHP010010017.1:15000-48725 GCA_004024765.1 Zapus hudsonius | reverse complement strand
TCTCTTGCCAACAACAGGTGGACAACAGCAGCAGGAGAGGGAGCTCAGCTCTGACAAGGGGGAGCTGGCTGTCACACTTCTAAGCCCGCCCCAACAACACACCTCCTCCAGCAAGGCTCCACCTCCCAAACTGCCACCAGCTGGGGACCTAACATTCAGAACACATGAGTTTATGAGGAACACCCTATTCAAACCACCACAATCACACTGCTGACCCATCCAGTGGTCAAAGTCCCCAGACAAATGAAGATACTCTCACCACAAAAGATGCCCAGAAAGCAAGAGTGTCAATTGCCAATTGCCTTCATTCAAACTGAAAATTCATTTATTCTCTTAAGTTAGCAATGGAAAATTGTATCCTAACAACCTTTTCTAATCTGATCTCTACTTATTAAACAATAAATATTTCTTGTTTTGCTTTTGTTTCACTGGTAAGTAAAGAATTAATGAGGCACATCTCTCAGATTGATATTCACATTTATTAGTTTTTGTTCTTTAACTAAACAGGCCCTGTGTGATCTTTGATAATTGCCCAAGTTATTGCAAAAGGTTTTGCACAGGCTTAGTATGATTTGCTTATTAATATGTGACAAAGCATAACATTGGATGTTTTTACTATACTTACCTCATGGAATTTGTTCTTTTTGTCTCTGATTTGAGCAGAAATATGCTTATAGGGCCAACTTTAGAACTGCTTTTTAAGAATGGCCTCTATTTTCATCTGAGATATCTGAAAGACACTGGAAGTAGGTTGAGAACAGAGTCACTTGACTCAGCTTTGACTGTGGAACTGTATCTAACAACTCCTCAGCCTTTCCTGCTAATAAGAAACATAGGCAGACCTAAAGCTTGCCAGCAAGGCAGTGCAAATGAGGAAAACAAGGAAGAAAAAGAATGCGACTTGTATTGTCTGAAGAAACCTGCTCTAACGTTAGAATGTTCTGGGAGGAGAAGCCACTAAGCTACCAAATCCACCTTCCAGTAATATTGACATATCTTTCCATTGTATGGGATCTGTTTGCATCCAGGAATGAGGATAATAAAACCAATAAATTCATAGCAGACGTCATACACTGTATTGACAAGTAAATATCTGTAAGTGAAACTTTGTGTTTTTCATGTTACATTTAAAAATCTTAGACTGTGTCAAATCTGTATTAAGAGAAATGGGAATTCTCTCATTTCCTTGCTTTCTTTAAGTGGAAATTAACGAAAGCTATGCAATGTTTATCAATCTAATAACTTGTTTGTGTGTGGAGTGGTGTAATGCAGGTGCATACACGATGCAAGTGTGTATACGTATGTATGCAAGCATGTATGTATGTACATGCACATGAGTTACAGTGCTCGTGTATTGGGGTCAGAGGACAGCCTCAGCTGGAGGTCCTTGCCTTCCACCTTGTTTGAGGCGGGCTTTCTCATCGCCCACAGCTACATGGCCTGACAGCTTCTGAGAGATTTTACCTTCACCTCCCTCCTCACGGTGGGCTCACTGGGATAACAGACTTTCACCTCATCATGAACATCTGGCTTGAAATGGATTCTAGGGGAATCGGAACTCGGATGCTCATGTGTGTATAGCAAGGAACTTATGCACTGAGCCCTCAAGCAACTTGTTAAAAGTCTTTATGCTAAAGATGAAATTTTGGTGTGTTTTATTGAGTTATTACAATTTCACTTAGAGAACTCTTGAAATATCAAAGGGAATATCCGAAGATATATGCATATCTATATAAAACTTCCCAGTTCAATTGCTACATATAGTTTTTTAAAAAATGGGCGATTAAGGTGCTAAATCTTTACCGAGTAGGAAAAAAGGCATTTTTCCTTCTTTGTCTTCTTCCAGTAAAACCAGGATTTCTCTAAGCAATGGTTATCATAATATGGGTGAACCCATCTGTGCTTCATGGCTTATGACACCCCAGGGTGTGTTTATCTCCAGTCTGCTTTTATGCCTCATAGCACTCCAGGGTGGAGAGAGCTCCTAATGGCTTCAGAAAGCACAGACAGTCATTTTTTACCACTTAAGACAGTGACTATCCCAGGGGATGATCACAAGTTGGAGAGTGTTCCTTTCTTTCTCTGTATTGCTTACCCCAAAATGATTTCATAACCGCATGTAGTACCCGAGTCCTGGTAGAGCACATTCTAACCAGAAGATGGCCACGTCTATAAGCCCAAATGGTCAGAGTTCATGCTTATGTTTCCTAGTTAGTAGATGTACATCAGGTGTCAGGATAGAACGGCAAAGGATTATGAGAAACAAAACTTATCCATGATATAGATGTGTAATATGTGCTACCAGAAACCATCCTGAGGATAGAAAGGAAAAGCCTGGTAGAATGTGAAATGCATGGCAAGAAATTATTTCCTTTTTGTTTAATTTTACTGTATAAGATGACCTCAATGGACCAGTCAAGGAGAATCAGTGATATAAAGCGTCCTCTGTTAAATCACGCACTTAAGCAGGTGTGATTGTTTCTTGTGTACAATTCAAATTAATGTAACAGTACCGGAGCAATGACCTGCTCGAATCGTGTTCTATAAAATCAAAAGGTTTTCATGACACTTATTTAGATTGAGTCACCAAGTTCATGTCCATCAAAATGGCAGTGCTTCTAAGCTCTTTGAGTAAACTTGTGAGAAATCTTCGAAACCTTGGTGATTCAATCGTCAATGCATTTGGATATTTCTTTGCTAATTTATAACTTTATAAAAGGCATACAAATTTCCACAAATTTCTGCCTTCCCTTTCACTTTAACTGAATCGATACTTTTAAACTTCACATTTCTTAAGTCAAAATAAATTTCATCTCCAGCCTCCATCTCTTAAAAAGTGCACATTAACAATCGATGAGCGGGAATTCTATGCTAACCAACATAATTTGAAAGTATTGAAACTGTGAAACTTAGACAGCGATTGAGCCTAAGGGCTTAGTTCTTTAATCCCTTTCTTATTTAGCCATGGTCCACACTTTGGGAATGTGATCAAGTGCCATTATTGGAATTTATTCCAACATGACAATTACAGAAAGGTAGAAGTCAATGATGGTAACTTTTCATCAAATCGTAGTGATGACCTGACTTTTCTGAATACATTGTGGTACAATCATGGCAGGGCAGATGACAGAATGAATATGGAACCTTCAGTCTGCCTGGCTGAAGGATTAGTTGCCTAACAGAAACTGCAGTAGAGAAAATGTGAACAAATGCATGAATATATTTAAGTAGAGAGCAAATTTCTCTCCTTTAGCTCATCATATTTGAAAGCTTAAGAAGAAAAGTGCTCCCTTTTCTGCTTAAACTGAAGGTGGAGCACTAGTGTAATCCCAGAACCAGAGAGGCTGAGGTAGGCGGATCAACCATGAGTTTGAGGGCAGCCTGGGCTAGAGTGAGACACCAGCTTAAAAAATAATGGTACAAAGGATGCTGACCTCTGGCTCCCCAACCCAGTAAGTAGTTACCTCCCTTAATGAGCTGTTGATCAGAGTGACCCACAGGGTCCTTAAAATAAGACAAACTTTTGTCACAGCCCTTGAAAACCCACCTCAGGCTAAAGATAAGACCCTATGGCTGAAGATTCCACAGACTGATATCACACAACACTGAGAGACCCTGCTGAATCCAGAAATGAAATCAGCTTCCAGAAGGACAGCCTGTGTAATTCTGGAAGGTGTTGCATGAGCTGCCAGGGGAACCAAACCAAGCATATCCTGAGAGAGCAGGAGGCATCTTCAAGTTACACTGATTGATGGCCTGAGAGTGCAGAACACACTGCTATATGGCACAGACAAGCAAGTCAAGAAGTGCCCACCTGTGCAATAATGGCGCCCAACCTAGGTGGGTAATCAACAGCTGACTAATTGGCTGTGAGATATGCTCAGAGACAGGGAACCCATGACTGGTAAGGGTTTCCAAGACAACCTTGAAAGGGGACCAAAAACCCCATCCCCATGGGGAAGTCCTCACTAACCATAGGTCCTCAGAAAGGCTACACCCTCCAAACGCTCACCAACCTAGCAAAATTTGTCTCAATTGACCAATAATCTCACTCTCCGCCGGGAGACTCTGTTTGTATCTTTCAGAAGGCAACAAGAACCGGGGACAAAGGAACTCCACCAAAGGGACCTGATGTGACGGGGGATACCCAAGCAAGAGAGATCCATGTAGAGCCCTAACACAAACTCTAAGGAAGTGGGATGACGAGCAAAACATCTATTCCCACAGCAAGGCAGATAGACTACAGAAGGACAATGGAGAGAGGCACCAAGGGTGCCCAACATTGTCCAAAACACAAATTTAGAGACTTTTACAAACCTAATAATTATGGAAAATTTGAATTCATTCACCTATTATGACTCAGGGAAATTTGTGGAAGAGGGAGCAGAAAGAATATAAGATTCATGGGTCAGGGGGAGAAAAACTAATGCATAAGAGGGAATGTCATCATCGACTCAATGGCTTTATCTAATAACCTAGGATAATGAGCATATTGTGTGTTAATATATATAATTTTAAGCCAATAAAAACGTTTTTTAAAAAAGTAAAAGTGGCTTCAGAATCTATGGCATCTTTAGAACCCTGTAGATGAAGACATAAAAGGCAAGGTGAAGAACTAGAGAGTAATCAGAGAAAACAGATTATGAATCCATGTTTGGAAACAAGTTTGTGGAAGTTTCCAATAAAAACAATGCCCATCAGCATATCCACCAAAGTGTGCGTTTTAATCTAACGTAGAGATGGAATAAGAATTAAAGAGGTGACAATCTTCCCAGAAAGAAGCACACTTTACCAATTTCACCTTCTCTTCGATGATCACTAAGTTGGAAGCTCCTCACACCTTTCAGTTAATTTGGAATTTGAAACAGTGAGGAAATGATCCACTCAAATCCCGTATATGTGACATTTACTGGGCTTTGTTTACACATAGTTCTAGCTATCTGTCTACAAGGATTCTGATGACACCCCTTCCTTCTACTACACTTTGTCATTTCTGGATCAGGCCAATTATCCTCCGTTTTGACATATATATTACATTTCCATTTAATAAGACTACAGGGCTGGAGAGATGGCTCAGCAGATAAGGCACTTGCCTCCAGTGCCTGAGGCCCCTGGTTCAATTCCCCAGGACCCACATAAGCCAGACCCACAAGGTGGTGGCCCTGGTGTATCTCTCTCTCTCTCTCTCTCTCTCTCTCTCTCTCTCTCTCTCTCTCTCTCTCTCTCTCTCTCCTCTCTCTGCTTGAAAATGAATAAATAAAATATTTTTTAAAAAAGAAGGTGACAGAAAGAAAATAAAAAGAAATAAATTAATGCATACATTCTACTTCACAGGCCCATAGACCGTTTCTATAAGGAGAAAAGTGAGTGTCTGGTGTTGGAATGGGCGGCGGGGGGCGGTCATGAAATTAGAATGGAACAATGAGAAGGACTTACACTATCTCACGTGACTGTTATCAAATCAGATTGGTGGCAGCCTGTGTCCTGGGCACGGCAGTCATACCACTGTGTGTGTTTGGTGGCCTTTAGCCACGGTCTCATGTAAGCCCACAAGAGCATGAGGAGACTGAGACTTCAAATAAAGCCTGCCCCCCTGGAGGGGGGTATTAATATCTCTAGGCAAACATCCAAATAGTTATCTGCAAATGATATAAGCATGGAATAAAATTCTCCTAAAAATGCGAGCTGATTGCTCCCCAAGAACACACAAGAGAGAGTCTTCATAGCGCAGAGCCATACATGATCTGTGTATCAATGGAACCCAAGACGCTTAGTGGTACTTTTGAGAAAGTACTTTCCCTTTATGATCAATAAATTTCACAGGACGGGTGTTTATACTTACGGGACTTTTCCCAGTGAGAGAAATTCTATTCTTATCAACCCCTTTTATGTATGTACATAAAGAGAGATGTTTGCGAGTCTATAAAAAGTACCCTTGATCTTGTTTGATAGACTGAGCTCTACCTGGAGTGATTAGGCTTTCAAGTGGGTGACTTTGTATTTGCAAATGAATGGCAATATATGAGCCAAGACCCCTCCTAAGCTGGAGATGTGACAGGGACAAGAATTTTATTTCTGGAAAAGGTTTCCAAACAGGTCGGTTCTCACTGATCCCTCTGTGGGTGCTGCAGAAAAAGAACCAGAAAAGATAAGACGTGACCATTAAACACGGCAGACAAAACAATGCATGCATCAATCAGAGCCTAGAGACAGGCGTTGATATGTTATTTGTTATCCGTGTTCATCAAATATGCATTAGTCTAATGATCAGCATATTCTGAAGACCCGCATTTTAGAGAAAAGTTATGTGATGCACTAAAAAGATAGCAATCTTGGTATGGAAGGGTAAGTTAGATTAGATTCTTTAAAGGAATATATTTGATAAGGAAAGGATCTTTGTAAATCAAGCAGTTTTAGAGAGTTTCAAGCATCCTGGAAACCCTCTCCAAGTGTCCATATAAAATGGCATGAAGATATGCAATGGAATTCAGTTTTTCACTCGCAAGCACCTTCGTACTGAAGCTCTCTGCTCTATGTAATTGAGTGATGTTGGTGTGAATAGGTTAAAAGCAACGATATGAAAGAGACTCTATCTTATTTTCCGATGCACCTGCAGGCCTGTTGGACATCTTGAAATCTCAGTACAGAAACCTGGTGCACGTTCTTCTCTTTGCTTGTTAGAGAAATTGACAGGTGAGAGGAGCCCTCTGGTTGCCTGACACAGGCCACAAGCCCTGTTAACAAATAGCTCTCACCAGAGGAAGCCACAGGCAGCATCGCCCATAATTCTCCGCACCACTTACAGGTGGTGCTCACGTTACTGTTCCTCAGTCCATTAAAATTGTGAAGTGAAACCTCACATCGTGCCTGACTGTCTCCTGTTCTGCATCCATTTTTGTGCTCAAGGCTCTTCACAGCACATTACGACCTCCTGCAAGGGCCAAGTATGTGATCCTATCAGGAACACTAATATTGATGTGTAGTGTGTTCCCTGGGTTAATGATGGCTAGAAGCGATGGCTCAGATGAATGAATTCTGAGCCTGGGATTTCAGGTTCTGCCCTTGTTCTCAATAATGGGGTTTCTGAACTCACAGTGAGCAGACAGTTCCCTCACGTAGAAAAGGATGATTCTGAGATCTGGGGTACACGTAGAACAGACATCAAGATTACCCATGGGACACTTCTCATGGAGAAGGAGAGGAAATGGAGGAAATTACAGAAATGACCCAAAACCAAGAAAAAAAACAATGTAACTCTGAGCCATGGGGCCACGACTCATCATAGGGAATGTTGCTGTGGGACTAGAGAAGTGGGAGCAAGGGGGTCATTTGGGAAATGTTAGGGCTTGGGGTGGTCAGGATTTTTAATGTCATATGAAGAGGGAATCCAGCACAAAGCCCACTTTCCATTCTTGTTGTCATCCTGGCACACACCCTCTTCTAAGGGTCTTGATGTTCCTAGTAAGGATGGTGTGATGGTTAAGTTTTGATGTCAACTTGACCTCTCAAGTAATCTTGGTTGGGTCTCTGAGGATGTTTACAAGAAGGGAGCCTCTCCGTAGGGGGCAGGATGTAAAGAAGCTCAAAGGAGCTAGAAGGAAACATCCTTTCCTGTGTGGGCAGTGCAGGAAGGAAATTCCAGAGGCTCAGGAAGCCATTAAGTCTGGGATGGAACTGCAGGACCCCACCCTAGGGCTATATAAAGGCGAAAGAATTCTCTCCTTGCCCTCCTGCCTGTTTGCTGTTCTGTGTGGTGTTGCTGATGGATTTCTCTCTCTGCTTGGACCTGTGAAAGAGGGGCCAGCCTCTTTCACTGTTAAGGAACTTCCCCTCAGCCTGTAGTTTCAATAAATATTTTCCTCCCCCAAATTGTGCCTAGTTTGAAGATGCACCCCAGCAGTGTGTGGCCGACTGCGACAGAAGGCTTATCTATGAATGGTCTGTAGACTCTTCAAAGCCCTTGCTCTCAGCCCAGCATGGTGGTGCATGTCTTTAATCCCAACACTCAGAAGGTTTTCTTTTTACTTAATTCATCCTGACACCATAGCTCAAAGTAAATAGAAAGATGATGACAATTGAGTCATTGACGTAACTTCTAGGAAGAAGTACTTTGCCAGAATTTCAGAAAAATATCCCAAATCAAAGATTTGATAAAAGGAGGGAGAAAAAAAATCAATGTTTTGTTTTTGGGAAAAAGAAATGTCCTCTTCCTAACAGACAAATGAAGATTGAGGGGGTAAAGGAAAAGATACGAAATTGCTTAGAGGAACAGCACTAATTGAACAAGATATATTTTTCTGTGAGTCATAAAGCCCAGGGGATTCGTGGCCATTACCTGAACATATCCAAACTCCAAGCGGTGTAACCAGGCTTGAAGGAGTGACATGTTATGTGACTGAGTTATTTTTACCACATGTAGGTGGTGAGAAGAGAGGCAGTCAGGAGAGCCAGACTTACAGCCAGATGTCGACACAGACAGACAGCTTCCCTCCTTGGACAACCTCTAAGGCAGCTCTTGAAAGGTACTAAGATCAAGCTTGGGGGCAAGATTCTTATGGCAAGTGCACCCCACCCCAGTCTCTTCGTTCCTATTGAGTAAAGTGCCTCTGACAAGGTCTCTGGGTTGAGGGATGTGGGAATGCCATCCCTCCCTCTGGATGCTGTAGGAAACTGGCCTCACATAGAGATTCCTAGGGAAAGAAGCTGGAAAAGCACCTTCCTGGTCTGGCACATAAACAATTCTCACCTTTATTAGTCATAAATCATATATATGAAGACAACATAAATTCATAAAATAGAAAAGGATGCTGAAGAACTCAATAGTGATCAGAAGAATAAGAATAAAAATTATTTTAAAATAAATAACATTAAGCTAAAAGCAAGGAACAATCAGAGAATAAAGAAGGACTTAGAGGGCTGGAGAGATGGCTCAGTGGTTAAGGCACTTGCCTCCAGTGCCTAAGGCCCTGGGTTCAATTCCCCAGGACCCACATAAGCCACAAGGTGGTGGCCCTGGTGCATTCTCTCTCTCTCTCACTCTCTTTCTCTTTCTCTTGCTCTCTCTCTGCTTGAAAATGAATAAATATTTTTTTAAAAAAAGGACTTAGAGAATATATTACATACAATACAACTGAGCAAATATAAATTATATCTGAAGCTATTTTTCAAAATATGGAGTAAGAAGAACCCCAGGAGCAAGGGGTTGGGGAGATGGCTCACTCAGTGAAGACTTGAGTTCAGGTACCCAAGATCCCTGGAGCTCACCGGCCAGTCATGGTAGACTCACTGAGAAGTTCTGGGCCAGTGAGAAATCTCATCCCCCAAAATTAGGTGGAAAGGGGAAGAGTGATTAAGGAAGACTTTCATGTCAACTTCTGTTCTCCACTCACACATGTGTTCCCACATATGAGATGCAAACACATATACATGCTTGTGCCAAAAAGAAAAATCAAACAGGACCTGGAATGTATGAGAGAGGAGATGGGGAGCTGAGAGCTCTCTGAGGTTAACCAATATACACAGTAGGGGTTTTGAGGCAGGAGAAAAAATGGGAAAAGGGCAGATAGTGTAAGAGCCCTGGTGGGGGAGAATATCCAGAGACACGGCCCCCCCTCAGCAATAACACACAAAGTTGGGGGGAACCTGGCTGCCTCCTGTGCTACCCATAACTCCCCTATCCCATGGACTGATCCAGTATGCCCACAAAGGAGGATACCCAGTGGATTGGGAACAGGGAGGAGGGAAATGGGGATACCAACATAATATTTGCTCATATGATGTATGTAATTTTGGATAATAAATATATCAATAAAAAATGTAATGGGAAAAAGCTTCACACAGTGGAAGGAAGACTCGTCTTCAGTTCAAAGACAGCAGAACTACCAAACCCAAAATACCTCTACTTTGAAGATGCTAAAATGTTTAAAAGAATTAAAAACCAATAATATCCTAATCAAATAAACTGATAGCTTTAGAGGAAAATGAAGCAATCTGAAAATCTACACCTCTTCAGTTTGCTGTACATGGGATAATACACACAGAGCAATGCCTCAGGTACCCAGAGGTAAACACAGTTATTTATGTACACAAACTTAGAGGAGACGAAATAGATCTTCTATCAAGTCCCTTTCATGAATCCAACTGAAGTTATGGTGCAGCAATAGAGTTGTTACAAGTCAAGAAAAAAAGGAGAAATAGGGTTTAGAAAATAATGCATCAAACGGCCAATGTGGTGAAGTCCAAATACTTACTTCCATGTTTTTGCAGCTTCAAGATGTAAAATTCCATGGCTGGTAACATCCATGAGCAGAAAGGAAACTCAACAGATGATCTGAGAAAGGCAGGGAATGATGAGGAAACCTCAAAGATAAGTAGTAGAAAGGGCTAAAAAACTTATGAACAAAAAAATATAAAATTTCGTGGCCCAATAACCTGCACCAGTGTGAAGAAGCAGGTACCAAGGATACTCAAAATGTTCCAAGGCAAAAATCCAGAAGATGCTAAGTGTTCAACACTAAAGTGGACTTAAAACTCATCCAACATGGCTCAGGAAGAGGGGGCAGAAAGATTATAAGAGGCATGGTGAGGGGAATACTCAGAGGCACCCCCCAATAACTGACTGCTGTTCACACAACACATAGCCCTCTATCCCATGGAGCATTCCAGCAACCCCACTGAGGAAGGCCCACAGTGGAATGGGGCAGCGAGGAGGGAAATGGAGGTATCAGCCCATGATTTGTGCAAACCCAGTTTGTACTTAATAATAAAATTATAAAAATAAAACAGAATGTGGGCTGGGGAGATGGCTCAGCCATTAAAGGCACTTGCTTGTAAAGCCTAAAGTCCTGGGTTCAAGTTCCCAACACCCACGTAAAGACAGATGCACAAAGTGGTACCTGTGTCTGGAGTTCATCTACAATGGCAGGAAGCCCTGGCTCTCTCTCTCTCTCTCTCTCTCTCTCTCTCTCTCTCTCTCTCTCTCTCTCTCTCTCTCTCGTGGGAGCACTTGACTTAGTTCTGAGAGAAAGATCATCAAGTTGGTCTCACGTGATTTCAATCAAACAGAAGACAGACTCTGGCTCAGGAATATTTACAGAAGAGAAAAGGAACCCAAGATTTCTACAGCCAGACAAGATGCCTTTCAACTATAAAGGCCACAGTTCTTTGTTTGCAGTGAAGCAACTTGGGGACTATTCCTCCCAGGAACCTTCTCACTTTAAAGAGCTACTAGAGAATTAGTTCCAGCCAACGCGTGGATAATTGAAGAGATGAAGGCAAAAGAGCAAGCTGGAAGCATTGAATATATTTACTGTACATCTGAGCCAAAAAATAGAGTTAACTACGGATCAGCATGTAAATGCTTTATCCACTGATCATGAAAACATTGTTTTATTTTTAAAATTATTTAAGGAATTTTATTATTTATTAGCAAGGAGAGAGAGACAGAGACAGAGAGACAGAGAGAACTACGAGCACACCAGAGCCTCCTATCACTGCAACCAAACTCCAGCAGACACATGGACCACTTTGTGTATCTGGTTTCACAGGGATGCTGGGGAATCCAACGCAGGCCATCAGAGCTGCCAGGCAAACACCTCTAACCACTGAGTCACTTATTTCACCAAACACACACACACACACTCACTCACTCATACACACACACGTACACACACTCACACACATACACACACATTCACACACATACACACACTCACACACATACACACACATTCACACACATTCACACACACATACATATATACATGCACATACACACATACACACTACACAAATACACACACATTTACACACATACACACATACACACACTCACACACATATACACACATACACACTACACACACATTCACACACATACACACACTCACACATACACACTCATACACACACTCACACACATACACACACACACATATATATATATAATATATATTATATATATATAATTTAAACTGGGAAGATGTGAGAAAATAACGAAGACGGAAAAGTTCACGATTAATGAAGTACTGGTCTTTTGTATCATTCCAGGGACATCCAGGAAAGAACTAAGGCTGATATGTTAAGATTCCAAAAAGGAAGAGTCGAGGGCACAATAAGAATCAAGAAAGATAATACTATTGATTACAGCTGGGGGAGGAAAAATGAAAAACGGAAAGAGAGAGGAAGTGGATGTGAATTAATTTTGTTATTATTCAGAAAAACAAAGGAAAGGATAACATGACAATAATGATGATTATAGATTGACATTAAGATTAAATTAAAGGGTTTAAAAATATAAAAATAATATTATATAGGCAGCCATGGGAAAAAAAGTACAAACTTTCCTACCAAAAAGGAAAAAAAAAATACAAGCTTTCCTATCAAAAATTTCTGAAATAATAGATAAAATAATAAGAGGGCTTACATCCAGATAGTACTTAAATGGATTGATTTCAAACATAAAGCATAACGACAGAAATAAATAGTCTTGACAATTGCAAATAGACCTATTTCACTGATGAAAAGAAAAGAAACTGCATTAGCCACAGTGTGTGATGGTTTGAAAGAGGTGTCCCCCCCATAAACCTGTGTCTTTACTGCTTGATCCCCAGCTGATGGCGATGTGGGGGTGGAGCCTGCTGGAGGAGGGGGGGTGGAGGGGAGGAGGAGGAGGGCCTGGATGGTTCCTTAGGCCTAGTTTGCCAGTGTTCATTTTCCCATATCAAACGGAAAATACTTGACAAGAATACTTGTGTGTAGGGAGTGGGTGTTGAAAGGCCCTCTCCTACCCAACCGATTTAAGTATAAATTCATAACACAAAACAACAAAAGTTTCTTCAAAAAAATCAAGGAATAACAAAACTATCTTAATGTTAGTACTTTCCCTGCAAAATTCTCATTTCAGGAAATCATTTCTAATAATACAATCTAATATTCAACCAAAAATGAATGAATACCATAAATGCTTCTTAAAAAGAATGAAAATTGACAATAATCTAAATGGTGAGCAATAATGGTTAAGTCCACGTGACAGCTTATCATTTCATAATTATAATTATAATGCATATAATAAATATAATTATTCATTATACAATAAATAAATATATATTATATATGTATTGTATTTATTATAATAAATACTATATATTATATAATAAATATAATATAATTATAATGCAGATAATAAAATTCAAATGTTCACAATACTACTAGTAAATAAAAGCAGGATGCAAGGCAATCAACATACATCAAATCAGTGTGACTATCTATACAGATGTAAGAAAATCAGCAAGAGAAAACTGTAAATAACATATGACTTATTTTTAAATGTTAATAATGAATTTCCAGAGTCATTAGAATACAATTAACTTTATTTTCTCTACTTTTATGACTTTTCAAAGATCTGTACCGACATTCTATTTTCGTTAGGAAAGAGTGCTTTAACACTTCTCACTCAATAGCCAATTATTTTTAAAAAAAAACTGGCCCAAAATCAGATTCCTGCTTTATATCAAATATGTAAAAATTGGCTCAAATGCTTCTAATTGAATTCTTCCAGTTCTACCCTTGAAGCAGAAGCTATGGCATAGTGAATAAGGGGTTGTGAGGTTTAGTTTTGAGGCATGAGAGCTGAGGTCAAAGTCAAACTGTCACCCAGATCTGTTTCTACAGGAACCCACAGGTATACCAAGAGCACGGACGTTGACTTACCTGGGATGATGGTGTCCAGCACCAACAGCTGGACTCAACTTTAACCACTGATGCCTTGGTAAAGATAGGAAGAGTGGGCTGGAGAGATGGCCCAGCAATTAAGGTACTTGCCTGCAAAACCCAAAGCCCCAAGTTCAATTCCCCAGTTCTGATGTGAAACCAGATGCAGGAAGTGGCCTATATGTCTGGAGTTTGTTGTCAGTGTCTGAAAGCCCTGGAATGTTTTCTCTCTCTCTCTCCCTCCCTCTCTCTCTCTCTCTCTCTCTCTCTCTCTCTCTCTCTCTCTCTCTCTCTCTCTCTCTCTCATAAATAAATAAATAAATAAACAAACAAATAAAATTGTTTTTTAAAGACAGGAAGAGTGCAGGAATTGTGAAACTCCCCAGGCTACATTCATAGGGGAGCATTTCACAGCAGGTGTATTTTCAGATTCGAAATCACAGGTTGAGAAGCAGATGAAAGGAGAAGTTGGAGGGCTGACATTTCCAGTCAAGAGACAGCCAAGAGCTACATCCATGGAGATGACCCTCTACTCGAAAAATACAGGTGCATCGACCCATGGAGCAGAATGAAGCCCAGAAACGATGCTCACTAACTTGGACCAGAGGGTCTGCTCTGAGTGTGTGTGTGGTAACAGGCTAAAAGCTTTCCCACCATTTCCCTTGTTCCAAATGTACTGTGACCACCTAGGTAGATAAACGTGAAGAGTGTTTAGCCAGGGCAAATCATCTGATATTAAAAAAATGGATTTTTGACTAATTAGATAGAAATTTTGTTATTATAGCCTGAAAAATGTGTGTGTCAAACATGATAAAATTATATAATTCTTCTAGTGAAGTGCCTTTATTTTCAGTGTAACTTAAAAAAATAGATTGACATTCAAGAGAATCAGGAAGGAAGTAGAAGACCTAAAAGGTATCTTTGAATTAGCACAAAAATTCAAATCATTTAGCCAAATGTATATGGGGGAGAGGTCTGACCCAATATCAAGTTGTATAATTTCTGTTGCCTAGAATAAGTGCTAACATACGCTCAGCCTCAAACAGGACATTTAAACTGGCCCTCCAAGGCTCAGAGACCCTGGTGGAAAGGAGGATGGAAGGAATGTAAGAGCAGGAGGGGGGCTGTGAGATGTTGTCTTGTGCATCCAACACAGCCTTTACCCATGAACTCACAGAAGCCGTGGTTTCCTGCACAAGACTGAGCCTGGCAACGCATCACCTTCAAAGTGGGAAGGATGCATGAGAGCTCCCCCAGCTCCCAGAGTATTTAAAAAAGACATGCTTAAATGGTTAAAAAAAATACTTCATGAAAGTAAGACAGGGATTCATGGAAGGACCAGGGTGTTACAGAGAGGGGAGCAAAGAGGTGCAATTGGGGAAAGGTCAATATACATTATATTTATGTATGAAAATGTCAAAACAGAAGAAAATCTATTTTTAAAAATACAGTTTCCAGACAGCAGATAAAACGGGACAGGTTCATTCTCTCAGATATTTCTCATATCCAGACGTGTCTTCATTCCATGGAGGCCTGTGGCCTTGTTACTTACACAGAGAAGACCTATCTGAATCTGAAAATGCATCCATTATGCCACGTGGCCAACTGGCTTATGCTCTGGAGTTGTGAGTTTTCATACAAAAAATAAAATGTTAATAGAAGAAGATACATAGTCCAGAAAAAAGGGAAAATGTTGTATTTCCTTAGTCTGTATAAAGTGCATGTCATACTCAAAATGAAACATTACTAACACAACCTAGAATGATTTTTAAGACATCACCAACACCAAATGGTTACGAAGATATGGCCTAACTCACACTTCCAAATAATAATTTTTTCAGGACCTTTTAAAAATATCTTTAGATACACTGTATGAGCAAATCTTTTGATGGTACCCCCATTTCCCTCCTTTCTGTCACCAACCCACTGGGGGCCCTCCTGGGTGGGCCTACTGGATCAGTCCATATTAATTTTAACAATGTAAAATGCTTACTTTAATAATATAAAATGATACAACTAATTTGGCAACACTTCCCTGTATTTTAAAGTTGAACATATTTCGCTCTTATTCATCAATTCTGTATCTATGAATTCATGTAAGAGTAATTAAAACCTTTACCCATAACAACATTATATAAGACTATTTATTCATAGCAGCTTAATTCTAATAGTTTGAACCCAGAATACAAAAAAATATGTATCTTTCAACAGAAGGATGTATTAACACCTGAGGTGTATTCAGGCAATGCAATAAAGACAAATAAATAGCTGTTGGTGAATCTCACAGCTTCACTACCTTGAATGAAGATAACCAGTCACAGAAGGGAATACATTTCCATTTATATGAAGGCCTAGAGGAGGCAAAAGTAACCTATGATATAAAAAGTCAGAAAATGATTGCTTCTAGGAGGGAAAAAAGATTGACTGGAAATGGGATGAGGAATCTCTCCTGATATAATGTAGATCTGTTTTTAAACAGGGTGTTAGTACAGTCATGGAAACATATTGAATTGTGGCCTTGAGATGTGTCTGCACTGTGTGCATATTGAACCTAAATACTGGAAACTGATATTTCATTCCAGTTTCTAGGATTGCATTTTTCACAAGAGTGTAGATTTGCAATTTTGAAAGTGCATGGTGTGTGCACTAGCTGGTATAAAGTATAAGCATCTTGAAAATAATATCGTGTATAACTTTGATTTGGAGAAAGAAGTCACAGATATGTAAAATCTAGATTACACAGGACAATGCTGGATTGGACTGTGTGATTCAATAGAAACATATACAGCTATTGAAATAAGTGTCAATATATACATTTGCCTGTGTTTATAATAGGGTGAGTCTACAAATGTGTGTTTGCCCTTCATACGCACACTTCCTGGACTATTTGATGAAGGTAGCCATGAGCAGTGACCCACAAATTATAATGAACATACATAAAAGCCCAGATGTGCTTTGTAAAAGCCATTGTTTACTAACAGAGAAAGAAAACCTAGATCATCATTCTGTGCCATAAAATAAAGAATTGTGCATAGAACAATTGAGAATATGAATTTAAAAAAGACCCACTCCACTGGACAGATTTTGCCCAAATTGAACAGTAAAATAAGTATTATTGGAAATGACTCAGGTCATTTTCAGGAAGATAACACTCCAAAGTTCATTTGAATATCAAATATTTCAGGGTCAAAAAGAGAGACAAGAAAAAAAAATAAGAAACTCTTCCAGACTACTGGAGACAAGACACACAACCACGCCAGGAAGTTTACAGTTTCTAGATTCAGAGAAGCAAGAAATAGCTATAAAGAATATTGCTTAGACAAGTGTTGAAATTCAAATATGAATTACTGATTATGTAATACAATTACATCACCATTAAATTTCCTGGATTTTATAATCAAACTGTGGTTATGTTAAGACAATGTTATTGCTCGTAAGATATAACACACTACTATTTCAAAATAAATAGGTGCGATATATTCAATTTATTCTCAAACTTTCCAGAAAAATCTATGGATTCATAGCTATATGAGTCAAATATATAATTTAATCTTCATCATTCATGAGTTTCACATTTGGGAATTTTCCTACTCTGTAGGATTAATTTGTATCCCGAAATCAATACATTGCTTCAGCAATTATTTCTGGACATTAGCCAAACAGACAAACGTCAGAGACACGATGCTAGTTCTAAACTGGGGTCCAACCAGGACACATTGCATCCTGGTTTTCTTTAATACTCTAAGAAATATCTTTATTTAGTGACACATTGTTATGGTTTTAAGCTTTTGCTTGGTGATTTCACTGTTTCAGATGTACCCTCCCCACATTGTGAAGCTTAAGTGGTGTAGTGTTGAGAAAATACACGTATTGAATACACTTCCTTCAGGAGTGTGTTATGTCGCAAGTTCAAAGCTAACAAATCAACACTGCATGTGGAATACAGAATCACAAAATAGAAACATGTATGAAACAAGATTCATTATGGATCGAGAACTCATGGGAACCTAACACGATACATCCCCTAGGAGCAATGGCTCAATATTTCATTTATTCACTGTTTATGACAACTTTGCAGACAATGTCTCCTGTAACTAATGAGAGCCAACTGTGCACATGTAAGTACAAACACACACATGGACAAGTCCAACAACAACATACTAACATGGCTGGTTCTGAGCCAAAAACATTCAGGAATGGCTCTTCTTACCTCACATCTGTTCAGAAAGCTTGAAATGTTATCAGATAAATTTTGACCAAAACAGACTATGGATAATAAATTATTACAAGTGTTTCACTCACAAGAGGTGATATGGATTCATTTCTCTTTCCCTGGAAATCTGAAATCCTATGGGGATCCCCTTATTTTTGTGGAATTTTGTGAACAAAGAGAGAGAAACAAGTTTGATGAAATCCAGGCGCCGGGACAAACTGGCTGGGCAGTGGAGGCAAAGGAAGAACAGTCCTGGATTTAGGTGCTGAAGAACAGTGCTGAATTTGGGTGGTTACTGGGACCTGGGGAGGAGACAGCAAGAACAGGAGACAGTAAGGAGCAGAGGCCCTGTGTTTGGGCTGGAAAGTAACTACAGAAAGATGTGAGAAGCATTGGGCACCTCAAGATACAGCCCTAGGAAAACAAGCCCAGGTCCTCAGGATAGGAAATCAGCTGGATGGGATGCCATGTGCATCGCATGGGAAACTGAGGCAGGCAGGCATAGTGTCCGGAAGTTCTGTGCTGCAGGAAGGGCTCTCTTTCTGCGTGGCTCCTGTCACTCCGCAGGGGCAGCCATGACCGCACCAATTTGCAAATAGGCTGGAATCTTACTACTAATCAAAATATGTTCCTTTTCAGAGGGCCATTTGTGCTTGACATTAGATTCTACCACTTCTATAATTTTAACGTGAAGGCTCATATTTTTCAGTATGAAATATCTATCCTTAAGAAGACTTTGACTGTAATATATACACATAAGAAACATATGGAGTTTCAACCAAGTGGCTTAACCACTGAGCCATTTCCACAGCCAAGAAACATAGTTTCTCTGATATTGAATATCTGAGGTTTCTGGCTTCAGTGATATTTTTCATTAAAGTAGGAAGCACACGATGGAAAACAGGTTTGTGGAGCAAGAAAACACCCTAAAATGACTAATGTACAACCAATTATTGCATTAACAATTATCTTTGCCGGATAGTAATGGTAAAAAGAAGATAATTTGTTGCAAGAGGCCAAGAAGGAAATTATTCTTTTTTTCAGTCTGTGGGATGTGTAAACCCTTGGGAAAATTTGAAAACTCTATAATGAAATGCTTTATAGTGAAAGGTGAAAGATTTTCCCCCATAGAACTACCATTTAGCAAAATTGTTTGATTTTTTTTGTTTATCTTTCCTACTTCATGCTGGTAAAACTGTAGGCAATTAATTAATACCTTTTGAAGGTTCTGTCTTCATGGACTGCAAGAAAACGCAGCAAGGAACATTGTGGGGAAAAAAAAACATTAATACCAACCTGTGCATGCACCCTTCTGTTTCCATTCCAAGATTGTTAGTCTGCCTGGCATTGTCCCACTGGGTGTTTAAGTTCTTGAAAATGCTCATAAAAGATTACCCTCTGCCCCTGACCTAGCTATCCATCTTTGCAGGGTGACATAGATGCAGAGGATTTCACTGGTATCTATGAAGCAGGGGTCCACCATAGGTTGAAGCATCACCCACTCCTTACATGGCCTCTGGATACCCTCCCTTTTTAATGCTGAAACAAGAGGAAGAAAAAAAAGAACATGCACACACCACCAACAACAACACCAACATGAACTCAAATAAGGCAAAGGTAAAATAAAACGGTCATGCAAAGTCCATCAATTTTATCGACACTGTCATTATTTAACCTAGAGAGGTGTGTTCTTGCCCTTCTCGAAAAGAGCCACCTTCTACCATTGGGTGGGGACTGAGTCCCAAACATCATTCTTCTTTCTTCCAGAAGCTTCTATAGCTTTTGTTGCTCACTGGTTAGAGGAGCACCTTTGACATTTCTGAAGGTTTGTTGTTGTTTTCTTCCTTATAGGCTTAAGAGATTCCCCTTAATTCAATAGTCAAGGAACTTTAAGAATTTCTAAATTTCAGCACCTGGATTTCCAACCTACATCTATTTGGGTTTGATTCTTAATTATTGTGATTTTGGGAAAGACTCTGCTATTGACAAGCTAGAGGACTCAGTGATATGTCTCTATTGCTTTATCTTTATATCCATTGTAAGTAGCTCTATCAGAGATTATTAAAATTTAGATTATTTAATATACAGAAAGGTTTTTAATATTGTGTGTCATACATGGTAAATTTTCAATAATTCTTTCCTATTATTTTTCATCATATACTTAGATGGTATCTAGATTTTAGCACTCCTGATGGTTAATGCTGCCTCTGGAGTGAAGAAATAGAAGGATTTGAAGGATTATATCATGAGCAAACTTGAGAGCATATGTAGCCAGTAGTAATAATAAGAAGAAACATAAAAACATTAGTGTATTTTTATATAGCATGTGTAATTTATCAGACATCATATTAAGTAGTTGACATAAAGTCATTTACTTCTATAATGCCATAACTTATATATTCCTTTTGGCATTACCATTTTGTACGTGAGAAAAGTCAGTGAGAAGCAACTTAAAAAGGCGTGCTCAACATCATCAAGCTAAAAGTAACACCATGAGGATTAAGTCAAATTTCATAAAGAGATTTTGTACCTTAAGTGTGTCCCACATTGTCCCTCATGGGAGTTACTGGCTGTTTGGTAGTATTTACTAGTGCAATTAAAATATCACTGATTATATTGTTGAGCCTTATCTTTCTAGAAAACTCCAGAGTTCAGAAGGACAGACTGGACAGACATAGCATTGCCCTCTTATTGCATCTCGATAGTATCATGAGCACTGAGAAGTCAAGGGCGGTGGGCTCCCTTAACCCTGTGGGAATGAACAGGAAGAATGGACTGTGAGAAATACGGAAATGAACTATGGGAAAAAACTGAGGGAATAGTTTTTATGAAGCTTACAAATAATGTTTCTAAGAATATTGCTGTGAGATGACTTTTCTAAGTTCCTGTATTTTTAACGTCTGCTGAAGTTAATCTTATAACCATGTAATCAGCCTACTTAGAGCAATGTAACCAGCTTTCCTCTGCCTTGATTCTCCTTTTGCCTGTATAGCACAGATGAACAACATGGAAAAGAAATGCTAAAACATGATGAAAACCATACTCTTTAGGGCTGGAGAGATGGCTCAGCGGTTAAGTTGCTCGACTCCAGAGCCTAACTACCTGAGTTCAATTCCCCAGTGCCCACATAAGCCAGATGCACAAAGTGGCACATGCATCTGGAGTTTGTTTGGAGTGGCTGGTAGTCCTGATGTGCCCATTCTCTCTCTCTCTCTCTCTCTCTCTCTCTCTCTGTGTGTGTGTGTGTGTGCGCGCGCTTGCAAATAAATAAATATAAATTTAAAAAAAATTCTCCTGACCCTCAGTGACCAATGTGTATAATGTGTATATGCATGAGATATGCTGACCATACATTGAAAGCAATAAACATTGAAAACAACTAACTCCCCACAGAAATGTAGGCAGTAGCAGGTGGACTCAGTGAGTTGCATTTGTGAATGGTGAGTGGATATGTTTTGGATGAGCAGAGTCCAAGAGGTCATGCTAAATCCTTTTCCTTTAAACTAATGTTTAAAGACTTTTGGAGTCCAAAGTCCCTCCTCCCCACTATATGTTGCCTCTCCTTTGCCAAAGTCGACTTGTTCACAGATTGATGTTTTTTGCTGTTCAATATTGACATCATTGAGTGCTGGTCAGAAGATGCAACAGCAGAAGCAGTGGGTTCACCCTTGGTTTAAGTGACTCCATGGATCAGTTTTCCTTCCATCTACCCAGCAGCTGGCCCCTCTCGGGTAAACAAGTCCAATAGTCAGTTTCTATAATTCCAAGGCAGTGCCCCAGTTGGGCATCACTGAAGGTAGGAGGATTAGACGTGAACACAAAAATCAGGTCACACTTAGCGTTGACTTAATCTGCAGTCAGTCACATACCCAGTAGCAGAACAGTCACGAGAACCCTGCTAACATTTCAATCAGCCATTGGGAACCTTCAGGTAAAATTGTTTAAAGACAAGATGTGGCGATGGGAGAAAGCACAAAGAATTTACAGAGCAGGGCAGAGGGCAACATCGATAGAAAAAAGTGCCATTTTCATGGGCCCAGAAATGGTCAAAACTTTTGGAAGTAGGACTGGGAAGGAACCATGACGTTCTGTGAGGCTGAATAAGGAGGGCATAAAGCAATAAGATACAACTGATGATCACCGCAGAAATATGACTTAATGTTTACTTTTATACCATCTAAGGAACTAAGAATGATTTTTAGTTTTTGAATGGCTAGTAAAACAAAGAAGGAGATTTTGTAACAAAAATGCTATAAATGACAAATTTAAATTTCCATGAATGTAACTTACTGGCTCACAGCCATGGTCGTTTGTCTCTGTGTCAATTATGCCTTCTCATAGCAACGGCAATGTTGAGTGGTGCTAACAAGACCACATGACTCACAAATCCTTTCCCTGACTTTTTATGGAGAATGTTGGCCACCTCTAGAAAAGCATAATCTTAGGAGGAGAGTGGGCCCAAGGGAGGGAGAGGTTAACATATGAAAGAAGCCAGTTACTAAAAATACTAGAAATCCTTCCTTCCTCACCAGAAATGCATGCAACAAAACAGACCATGCTCAAGGAAAGATCCCCTCCCCCCATTCTGGGAGAACAGCTCTGTGGCACAGGATTTGAGTTTTGGACTTATCCAGGCTCTGGAGCTCACATCCATTCTTGGGAGTGAATTTTCCTTTCTGAGTAAACTGTCTATTTTTAGGACTATCCATATGTCCCTGGTCAGAAGAACATGGAAATTTCAACAGGTGCCTCTGGGCTCAGATTCATAGTCAGAACACAATAGAAAGAACTTGCATTCTGTCCAAAAATACTTTTTTAGTTTGTTAAAAAGATGACTATATTTATCTTGCCTTGGTTTTGTTACATGTAAAATGAAAGGGTTGATGGTGATGGTCAGTTTCTCTAATATCATCCTCAGATTCTCTGAGGCTGAGAGGAGGAGGAGATGAGGACAGAGACAGAAGACAATGGGGAGAACTGGGGTCATTCATCCCCTGCTTTCAAGCAGGACCAGAAGCCTTGAGTTGGATGTGAAAAAAAAGGATGTCAAAACCGTGCCCAAAACACAAATGGATGTGAACCCCACTGTTCTCGGGCCATCTGATCCTTAGTGGGCCAGCTCTACCCTGCTGCTTTTCCATCCTGTCCCTAGTCCTCGTTTAGAGGCAACCCCA
Organism: Zapus hudsonius; assembly: GCA_004024765.1. Taxonomy (NCBI): domain Eukaryota; kingdom Metazoa; phylum Chordata; class Mammalia; order Rodentia; family Dipodidae; genus Zapus; species Zapus hudsonius. The sequence continues at coordinate 25,628 of PVHP010010017.1, read as the reverse complement.
TGGATTTTCACGTTTCAACCCTGCTTGACAGCTGGAGAGATGGCTCAGCGGTTCAGGGGCTTGCCTGTAATGCCTATTGACCTGGGTTCCATTCCCTGGTACCCACATAAAGCCATATACATACACAAAGTGGTGCATGCATTTGGTGTTCCTTTACAGTGGCAAGCGGCCCTGGTGTGCCCATTCTCTCTCTCTCTCTCTCTCTCTCTCTCTCTCTCTCTCTCTCTCTCTCTCTCTCTCTGAAAATATTAAAAACCATAGAAAATAAACCCTTGTCTACATCACCCTGGGCTTTGAAGTATCTAAGTGTATGAGCAGTTAGCAATAGACAGCCCCTTGGGGACGAAGAAAAAAAGACATCAGTCTAAAAGGATGAATAAGCCTCTGCATTCCTTTTATGCAAGAAAGAAAGGGTACTGACTGCACTTTCTCAGAAGGAAAACACTCCTTCCATAGGAGCAGAGGAGGAGAATATGTGCTTGACATGAATCATCATTTAGACTTTATTGTCTTGCTCTGTTGCGTGTTTTTCACATTCTTTGGACTTCAGGTGCAACCATCGTGTTGTCTCCCACTCCATCCTCATAACCTTACAAAAGTTCCGTTTGGTTCTGGAGGATATTAACAAGTAAGCTATCATTCAATCCCTGGCTCTTTGCAGATGGATATCTTATTGGATAACAAAAGACGCTAAGATACATTTTTTTCCCATTAGTGATTTCTGCATTAGGAACTCTATCCATGTTATTTTTCAGTCTGGTTTCCACTTAGAGATGGCAAAAAAAATACAGCTTTATGGTTCAAAGAGAAACACTTAACTTGGCTTATAAAAAATGTATAGGACTCCTCCGAACATCAAATACACTTAGAATACTACAGCTCGGTGGGCTTAGTGTAAATGAAATACAGACATACTCAAAATATACCTGAAATTTAAAATTGAAAAGGAAAAAGACTTCAGGTAACATGTATCATAGCCAAACTCATCGAGGAAAATATTAGAAGTATTTTGTTAAACATGTTACAATGAGAACTTCTTTTTTCCCTTGGAATTGTTCCATTGGGGGGGGGGGAAGAGGGGAGAAAAACCAATCCTGAATGCAGAGATAACATACAATATTCTCATTGCCATGGTCTGAAATTGAAGTAGCCTGCCCTGCTTCCTTTAGCCGATGGTCACATGCTCTTTCTCTGAGCTGTTAAACACTGGCCAGGGACAGAAGCAGCTGCATTGCACTGGCGTGTGAAATTATCTTTAAACATTTTGGTGAAGAAGAGAAGTTTACTTATTGTCATCACAAAAGTAATTACAAGGATGGGCACAGCCATGAAAGGAACTGGTCACAGCAAGCGTCTCTTTCTCTCTTTGTAAAAATATATTCTGTCATACTAGTTACAATGGAATGTTCCTATTATTTTTCAAAAATTCAGAGTATTAAGAAAGTTTAGTGTACACTTGAATTTCTCCTCTTCTCCTAACCCACTTCCTGAAATGTGACTCCAGGGTTCCCATGTCACAGGGTGGCCAGTGGTATGTTGGAAGAGTCCCTGCAATAGCAATAGTTTCCCCATAATTTAAAGGCAAATGCGAGTCAGCTGTTCAGATTTTAATGAACAGTTATGAAATTGCTAACACCCTGCATCCATGAAGAGTTCAGCAGTTCAGAGAACAAAAGTTAGGGGTTGGACTGGAGATATTGATACAGGGAAAATCTTGGCACAGTTATGTTTGGTTTTTGCCACTGAAATCCCCCTCCCCCCAGTTTGTGTCCTCTAATGCAAAAGAATTGTACACAGGGACAGACATAAATTTTAATTGCACACATTTATTCTAATTTATTAATTTAGGAAAAGGGAAATTGGATGGGGAAGTCCCTCAGTCACCATGTGGGAAGTTACAGAGTTCTCCAGCCACCAGTGTGGGGAGAACATGTGTCAGAGAGTTTAATAGAACTTATAGTGTTCAGCTAAATAAGCAGCCGAAGAAAAGATAACAGAAAGCTCCTATTATAAGAAGGAGAGGTTTATGAGGGAAAAGGTCTAGAACCTGCCCCCACCCCAGCCATTAGCTGGGGGGGGGGGAGGCCTTACCTTTCTGAGGCCTGGATCAGCAGTCCTTCTACTCCATTGCCACGTGGGGGAAGAGGCTGACTTCCTCTGTGGAAGTAAATATAAGTTCTCCCCAGGTGAGTTAGAGAGACAGCTGATTGGTTCATATTTGACCAATCAGTTTTAGCACCTACATTGTAGGTCTAACTAGATACCTTCCACTCAAGGGGAGGGGGCTGCCTCTGCAGAGAGGTCTGACCATCACAATAATGCTCAGCGGTTAAGGCACTGGCCTGCAAAGCGTAACAACATGGGTTTGATTCCCCATGTTACAGTCAGCATTCTAGTTGCTGCGCAGAAAGAACCCAAGCAAAAGCGGCTTGTGAAGAAATGGGTTTATTCGGCTTATGGACTCAAGGGGAGATTCCATCCTTGCAGGGAAAACGATGGCATGAGCAGAGGGGTGTACATCACCTCCACCACAGCACTGTTAACAATGGTAGGAAGGTGTGCCAAACACTGGCAAGGGGATGATGGTTTATAACCAAAAAAGCTCACCCCAATAACACAGCTCCAGTGAGGTTTTAATTCCCAGACTGCATCAGCTAGGGATTGATCATTCAGAACACATTTATTTGTGGAGTTTGTTTGCTGTTGCTAGAGGCCCTCGTGCACCCATATTCTCCCTCCCTCTCTTTCTCTTTTTCTCCTCTCCGCCTCTCTCTATGTGTCTGTATCTCTCTAACTGCAAATAAAATATTTTTTAAAGTTGAGGGTTGGCCTAATTCAATAAGGAAATTATAATAGACTAGCTCCATCAATGAAAATTTTCTTTATCTACAAACAAGGATCACTACTGAGATAGGAACTGATTCCTCTCAGAGTGGAGAAAGTCTCTCTTTGTCTTCTTCTTAGTAAGAGCTCCTTATTTAATAGCACCAAGAGAGCTCAAGTAATAGCCAAGCTCAAAAGCCATCTTCATGCTGACCTAGTTTCAATTTTCTTGGTTTTCCTTCCTCACTGATGATAATTATAACGGCCCCCGTGTTCTTGAATCTCAAAGTGTTTAACCTGCTTTCATTTTTTGTTTCGTTTTTATCTTGACACCTTTATTTAAATACATGTAAATATATGTAAAGTGGCCATACCCAAGCTCAGGGCAATGACTCTTTGTGTCTGAACCCAGCCACCCCACAACAGCCTGGAGATCCAAGCGTGATTAACCTCACTCTGGAGGAAGAAGAGGCCTTACAAAGTCAGACAGCTCACTGAGATGGTCCAGCAAGTATTAAAACTGGGTCTGACCTCCAAGCTGACATAGAGCATCTTACACAAGATCCTGAGAAGATGCGGAAGGACTTCAAAGTTCTCCATGACTTTTTTTCCATTATGACTATAAAAAAAAATGGAAAATCTGAATTCTTCCTACACAACTGATGAATTTATGTATGTGTGCATTTTAAGGATCCGTTTAAAAGCTAACAGGAGCCTATTGTCACTTTGTAGGTACCTGGATGGCAGAGTTAAGATAAAGACTTGCTCAGTGTCAGGTCCACAACTACATTCCACTCCCTCCTCCGCCAGTACCTTTTAATCTTTTCAGATCAACCAAGTTTTTAATAACATAAATTTCCTAAGCAACATCCTCCATTGATTTCCTATTACAAAATAATAATTTAAAAAAACCTTCAAACTGGCTTTAGGATATTCTTTGTGATCTAGAACATACATGGCTACTGATCTAACTTCATTTCTCTTCTGTCCATCCACCTTGACCTATGTCTGTAAGCCAACTCCATGGGGGCAAGCTGAGAGTCTAAATTGTCTAAATTGCACACACACACACACACACACACACACACACACATAGGGTTCAAAATGCAACAGGCACTCTAAACACTTCTGAATAAATACTTCTGAATAAGTGGATGTCCACATAGGCACAAGACAATCCTATTCCAAGTATGAAGAACTTAAAAGTAAGAAACAACCACGGCCATTAATCTGGCAGACCTAATCCATAACAAACACATCAAAAAAAGACCAAGTCATGACATGTAATACTGAGTGGATGAACCTTTCCCAGGGGTCAGGCAGAAAGAGATAAGAAGTGCAGGGCTCTGCACATCATCATGGTATCATATGCCCAGGGACATGCTCTGTTAAAGCTCCAAGGCAAACCTTGCTTTCATTCCTCAAAGTCGCTCATTAGTCACAGTGAGTTAAAACTGCTTTGTTTTTATACTTTTGCTTCAATTCAATTTGAATTCTGAGTCCATGAAGATACAACTTTATGCTTTATATAAAGTTATACATTGATACACCTTGGTTATTTTTATTTGCTTTCACATTATACATATAAATAATGGTTTAATTATAAAATAAGGATATCTAAGTCACCTATGCATGAGTTTCTGGTTACTTACATCGTAAACCAGTATTATGATACAAATAACTTAAACGTATCAATCCCAGCATTCGGGAGGCGAGGTAAGAGGATCACAGTGAGTTCAAGGCCACCCTGTGACTACACAGTGAATTCCAGGTCAGCCTAGGCTAAAGCGAGTCCCTACCTGGAAAAACAAAACAAAGCAAAAAATCATATCTATACATTACTCAAAATTGAGAATCATAGCTTAATTCTATTCTGTCTCCTACTTTGCGGGTATAAGATATTCTTTGAAGTCAATTGGTTTTTTTGGTGATTAAATATGAATTTTGATTGAGGTATGTGCATATAAATCATTTGACAGGGGAGACTTCTGTGTGTCTCAACAATTTAAAGCTACCATGATTCAGGTAACTATGGAGACAGTCATCATAGTGGGTTAAGTCAGCACTTCTCAAGGAATGGCACTTAGACCCAGCATCTGCCTGGCCACAAAGCCTCCAACTCATCCCAGATGTCCTGCTCTGGGAATTCCAAAGGTGGGACCAGCCAGCACTGTCCCAACCGCCACTGAGAGGGACTTGACAAGCAGCTTTGGTAGATAGGTAGTTGGCTAAGGAAGGCTCACAAAAAAGAAACCTCAGGTCTGCCTCACCTGCAGATCTGGAACTCAGCATCGGCTCCCTTTCTCTTTCTCTCTCCCCCTCTCTCTGGAGCACTGCACCCCACCCAGAGGAAGAACACCATTCAGTCCTCCTGGGGGGACTAACACCCCTCAAGCACAGTTCCCATCCACAAGTGCAATTGCACAGCTTGCAGTAATGCAGGCTGTCTGTCCTGGACCCCTTTCCTCCCTCGTCTTTACTGGGTGGCCTCTGGGACCTGGATTTGTGACTCTGACAACCAACATCTGAAGGCCAGGGAGGCTCCACGGGGGAAAGAACTGCACAACCCTCACCCGATCATCGGTCCAGCATTCCGTGTGGGAGAAATGGCAATGCCCCGAGAAAGATCAGAAAAAGGCCAATTAGCTCTCTTGAAAACACCATTTAAAATAATAAATTGCTTCCCCAACAACACATTTCCTCACTGGCCCCTGAGGGTGCTCTTGCATTGCTTCAACTGACAGCAGAGAGTGTTCTGGAAAGGAAGATCCCATGTGACCACAAGCCTCCAGGAGAACTCACAGCAGGCCTGGGTCTCAGGCTGGGTCTCAGCAGCAGGGCGCCTGGCAGGAGGTCACACAACTCCACAAGGTCTCCTGGGGAGGGAGAGCAAAGTGGCCCCCATCATGCCTGCAGTCACAGCTCAGCTAGGAATCAGCAGCCTCTGAACATGTCTTGTCTGTGAGGGTCACACACTTATTGTGCGACATGTGACCCCTGGCTGGGCTGTGACCTGTTCCACCCTAAAAGAGCCCTTTGTCCCCCAGTTCTAAGGAGAAAGCATGAATGCAGACTTTAGAAAATACACCTGAAATGACCGAAGATGGAAATCATGGTGTTACTTGTTTAGGGAAGCTGTTGTGAATATGTTTATCCTTCCGAGGATCACCCTTCTCTCTCTCTCTCTCTCTCTCTCTCTCTCTCTCTCTCTCTCTCTCTCTCTCTCTCTCTCTCTCTCTCTCTCTCTCTCTCTCTCTCCCTCTCTCCAATTATTTATATAATAACAATGAATTCATTTCAGGATTCACAAATTCAAAATATCTTGTGAGAAAATGGGTTTTCTTTGAGCCAAAAATCTATCAGGAATTTAATAATGACAGAACATCTATTTTTTTTTCTCTAAAAATATTCTACTAATCAGCATAACTTACTAGCTGTATTCATGGCGGGTAAATTACAGTTCAAGGCGAATACAAGTCATATAAAATAAAATAAAAATAAAATACGCAACCATGTCTTAAAGGGTAAAAATGTTCAGCGCACATATTATCAAGGAAACAAATACCAGAAATATCTGCCTTCTGTGGCTTACATGCAAAAAATAAGAATATAATCATAAAGCCTGGAAACCATTTTTGACACTTTAAAGTCGCTTGAAAGCATGAATTAGTCAAAGCAACATTTGGACCAGAAGATGCACCATTTGGCTCAGTGTGCAAAAGCCTTGCCAGCCTGAGGACCCGAGTTCTAGCCCCATCAGTCCTGGGTGTGCTGGGCCATGCCTGTAATCTCAGTGCCCAGAAGGCAGACACGGAGAGTTCTTCAGGCCTCTATCTGCTGACCAGCGTGTCTAGCCATTTCAATGAGTTCTGGGTTCCAACATCCTATCTCAAAAATAAGGTGAAAAGCAATTGAAGATGATACTCAGCATTGATTTCTGGCCATCACATGCATGTACATACAATTGTGCCCACACGTGATCACATTTGCACACACACACACACACACACACACACACACACACTCTCTCTCTCTCTCTCTTTCTCTCTCTCAAAAGAAATCAGAAAGGAAGGAAGGAAACATTAGTCACCGGATGGGAAGTCTGTCCATACATAGGTCTGGAGATCCAACAGTTCTAAGCTCAGGTGCTGATGATGCCTTGGTTGTCCACAACCCTTGGGATCGCACAGAAACTTTTTTGGAAGTGTAGCAATGCTTTCCTTGTGCCATTACTGGAAGGGACTTGTGCAGGTGCAAGTCAGTGACAAGAGGGAAATCAGGAAGCCTAACCAGAGCCGGGTGGAGGAGTGGAGCCCGAGGTGGACCTCGTAGCCTTCAGTGCGCCCCTGTGTGAGAGGGCCACTCTGCCAGTTCTGTAGGGGACAGAGAAAAGAGTCAGGACTTCTGTTGCAAGCCTCAAGGGGAGAGGGGATGCTGTCAGGAACTAGTGTGGAGTGTGGTCTAGTGAAAATCAGTCACTCTGTGAACATAGAGCCAGTGGAATTTGCAGATGATATCAGTGATGGGCATAAGAGGAAAAGAGAAGGCAGAGGTAATGGTTAGATATTGGCCTGAGGAAGAGGGAAAATGAAAGTCATTAACTGAGACTGAACAGAGTTGGTCAGGAAAAGGCAAAAATTAAGAGCTTGGCTCAGCATTAGATAAAGCTAGGTGTCACACATCCAAGAAAATATAAATATAAATAATATAAATATAACTATAAATGTATATACATACACACATACAGAAGGAAAAAGTGAGGAGTATGAGAGAGAGATTGAGAGAGAGAGAGAGAGAGAGAGAGAGAGAGACAGAGACAGAGAGAATGGTTTCTTGGAAGCCACATGATGGAAGTGTTTCCAGAAGACAGCACTGCCCTGTGTTAAATGCTTCTCAGAAGCTCAGAGGTCAAGGCAGATGGAGACCGAGATTCGGCCACTCGCTTCAGCAAACTGAAGATGATCCAACAATGATCTTCACGGCTGACCCTTGATAAGAGGGTAGAATGATGGCCTGATGAAAATGGTTTTAAGAGAGAAAGAGGGGAAGAAATTGGAGTCCGCAAGGACACAGACCTCATTCAAGGAAGGAGGGAAATGAATTAAGTAGTAGGAAATAAAAATTTGCCAGGAAAAATATTATCTCTTTTTTTGTAGAGGGTCTTTCAAATCTTATTTTTGTTCAAAAATCAACACTGTGGATTTAATTCAACTTAGTGGAAAGTACTGTAAGCTTGGTCTTTTCGACTTTGGAACTGAGAGCCATAGACTCTGGACTTATTGACTCCCAGGGCCTGTGAGTCTTCACATATCTGTGACTGTAATTGGTTCTGATAGCTTCCAGCAGCTTAGCCGTAGCACCTCTGCCTCCTGAGCTAACCTGTGTGATGTCAAGAGAGGTGTAAGACTTCCGTTGGACTACCTGTCTCCTCCTGGCCTTTCCTGCTTCCTGAGTGAACTTGTGTGATGTCAACAGAGGTATAGGACTTCCTGTGACTACCTGTCCCCAACTGGCCTCCCCTTGATGATGCAGTAGGAAACTCACCTCTTTGACACAGGTAGACACCCAGCTCAGTGGGATCCATGTTATGTCCAGTCTACACCAGCTAAGGTTTCTTCTACACCAGCATGGTGACAATGTTAATAAATACCACTGCTGGGTAGGCCTGCCATGCAAATGTCATAATAATCTTTTAAAAATAGCTGTCTCTTCCAGCACTGAGGCACCACAGTCCTATTGTGGAGGATCCATAGGGAACCCTGCAGAGAATGACAGGATGAACAAGGGACCCACAGCCACAGCCATTCAATCAACACAGGATAAGCCAGTGAGACAGAAACCAATGATTCTCAACACAAAAACCCCTAAGCTTACAACATTAAAGCAGCCTTAATACTCACCCACCACGACTCAGGGAACTGTGCAGAAGAGGGGGGCAGAAAGATTGTGAGAGCCGTGGTGGGGGAGAATATCAGAGGCATGGCACCCCTCAGTAACAACACACTTGGGCCAGGAGAACCCGGCTGAAGACTGGGCTATCCATGGTCCCCTACCACAAAGACTGATCCAGATGGCCCACAGAGGAGGATATCCAGCTGACTGGGGATGGGGAGGGGGGACAATGATGAATTGGGGATAACAACTCATTGTTGGCCCACTAAACAATGTAATTCATTATGGACAATAAAAATATTTTTTTAAAAAAAGTTGTCTCTTTAACTTTAATAACTTTTTGGGAAAAGGCACATGCATAATATAGTGTTTAAGCAAGATATTAGGTACTAAGATTAGGAATGGGAGGGAGATAGGATATGTAAGGATAGGAATTACTATCAGATCAACCAAGAAAAATCTGAGGGAAATGATAAATGGAAGGGGAAATGAAGACACTGATGGGGGATATGAGAGCCATCTGCCGTGACATCTGTCACTCCACACACTGAATGTCATATCAACCCTAGTCGGGCAGGTGTGCCCTTCCCCACCCCCTGCTCCATGGTCATCCTTTCTGAAGCTGTGTGCTTGGTGGGAGAGGATGACCCCCACCCCCACTCACTGAGGAGGACCCTGGTTTTCAGTCAAGGGTATACAAATGACTATGCTCCCTTCAAACAAGCTATTTACTATTTGATATTTAAAAATATCAGGATATTTTTAGGATCCAGAGAGCTTAGAGATGATGAAAAGAATGGAAACTTACAGGTAAGTAAGATGGAAGAAATCAAGAGGAAATGAGATAAGGATTGAGAGAAATTACACGGGTTTGACATAGAAAGACTCGTTCAGTACTGTTGGGGTTCAGCTGACCAGAAGCAGCTTGTGGGAAGAAAGGGTTTATTTCAGGAGTTTCTTCGTGGCCGGGGAAGCCTGGCAGGAGCCGGAAGCTGTCATCTATCTGGGTGGAAATAGTCTGAGTCCTGGGCTTGGAGCTGGGCCAATAAGCCTCAGGGTCTACCTCCAGAGACACACACCTCCTCCAGCAAGGCTCCCAAATCACCATCCAATGAGGAGTGAGTATGAGGCTTAATCACAAGCTCATGAGGCTGTGGGGGCATTTGACATCAAAACAACCACCATGCAGAAAAGAATAGGTACAGAAACATACTACAGTACAGTCGAACAATACAAAATTAAAGCAAAACCATTGAAAATAGTCCTGCAAAAATGTAGATCTTCAGAAAATGAGACAACATAGAGTAAACCCAAACTCATTTTAAAATATTACAGCATCGGTCAGTATTGCTTCCTTGCTCAAGCTAACTTTGTTCCCCATTAGTTCAGAGGTGCTTCTTTTATAAACCATAGAGATGATAGACCACATCACCCCTTACCCCAAACTTTGATGAATGTATAACTCAACACAGCTGTTAACATTAACTACTGGAATGCTATGGATTCCTTATGGTGAGGTGCAGGTACCAAGAAAGCACCAAGCATTCGTGCCCCAGTCACCAAAAGGACACGTTTCCTTGGACTTCTGACACCTCATATCCCATATTCCTTTTCTACTTCCCGTTTCCCTGGCATCTGGGAACACACATGACCTACCCTGGGCTCATGCATTCCCTAAACTCCAAAGCTAGTCCTCAGATCTGCTTGTTCGGTTGCCCAAACTCTCTCACTCTACCTCGTCAGGAAGGCATTCAGAGAAAAATAAATCATATTACAGTAATTAGTTTAAAGCAATGATCTATTTGCATGTGAAAATGACTACTTTCACAGAGAGGGAGATAAATAGCTTGCTAATAAAAATTCATTTCTACTAGACAAAACCATGGATGACTTTTTTTTTAATGGGGAAGCTG
>PVHP010010017.1:0-12500 GCA_004024765.1 Zapus hudsonius | reverse complement strand
CAGACGCCAAGGGAAGGTGCAAATCAATAGGACCACAAACTCGTTAATAGTCAGAGCTTCTGCAATCCTTAATGCTCCGGCATTCCCATGAGAGCAGCTGGTCAGTTGTTTTGAAAGGGAAAGCTGTGTACCACACCACAACTTGGATTGGTTGGCCAATAATCAAATGATTTATCTTTACCTGGGTCATGATACACTCCTTCCCCAAATGAGAAATCTTCTCAACACAACAAATTATTCATTTCTAATCACTATTACAAGAACAGAAAGATCACCTTTGTTATTCTATAAACTGTGTGTGTGTGTATTAACCTGGCAACCTTGATCAAAACACATCTTTTATAATATTTTCTTAATTCTTAGGGAAGTAGTTTCATTGGTAAGTTCTAAACCCATGTCATTCTGCTTTCGATTCAGTTTAGTTTCTACAAGGTAACTTGTGTCTTTACAGCATTTTGAACCATTTACATGTTCTAGTAATTTGTGTGCACGAATGTGTGCCTCTGTGTGTGTGTGTGAGTGTGCATGTGTGTTGCATGCATGTGTCGTAGGTGTGCATGACTCACGCACACGCAGGAGCAGGGCAGAAGAGAACATCAGCTGTCTTCTTTTGCTATCTGCCTTGTTTCCTCAAAACAGAGACAAGAGTCTTGCACTGCAATTGGAGTTCACTGTTCCTTGATCCAATTGGATGACCAATGAGCACCAGTGTTCTCCTCTTTCTGTCTCCTCCCTCAGCACTGGGGTTGCAGGCATTACCAGCTACACTAGCCTTATTACATGGGTGTTGGGCATCAAACTCAGATTTGTGCAGAATGTCTTCGTTTTTTAGTCTGAATTATATTTGACCACATATAACGTATGGGGAAAGAGCTATTCTTAAATATTCTGGTGTTGTGGTCAGCTTTCTGTTGGTGAACACTTAGGTTGTTCCCACACATTTTTGGCTATTGTAAATAGAGCTACCATGACCATAGGAGCGCAGATAGCTCTTTGAGATTCTTTCAATCTTTTTGGAAACTACCTCAAAGTAGGGTTACTTGGGCCTTATGGAAAGGTGCCTCTCTGTCTTTTACCTACTTGTCCTCCCTCTCTCTTCCTCTTCCTCCTTTTCCTCTTCTCCTTACTCTTCCTTCTCTCTCTCACTCTCTTTCTGTGTTTTTCTGCTGCATTTTCTGAACAAGTTCATCATTCATATTAACTGATCTCTTCTCTCAAGAATGGACCTTCTTCCTGTATTCTCACAATGGCTTGCCTCTAGGAATAGTTATAGGGCGCAATACAAACAGATCCAATAGTATATGGATTGCAATTTCAAAAATGAAAGACATGATAGGGTGAGTTCACATACCTGAAGATACACAGAAAATGTGACTTCACCAAATAAACTGATTTTTTTACATATCAAAATGATTCACAGGGAATTCACAGAGGAGGAGATACAAATGGCCAATTTTCATTTAAGAAAATGTTCTATGTCCTTCATCATCAGGAAAATGCAAATCAAAACAACAATGAGATTCTACCTTACTGCAGTCAGAATGGCAATCATTAAAAAATCTATCAACAATAGTTGCTGGTGAGGATGCTAGGGAAAAGGAATGCTCTTCCACTGTTGGTGGGAATGCAAACTTGTACAACCACTATGGAAAGCAGTGCAGAGGCTCATGAACAAGATATAAACAGAGCTACCAGCAGACCCAGCATTCTTTCTCCTGAGCACCTACCCTCAAGATTTCTCACCTCAGCACAGAGACATCTGCTCAACCATGTTTATAATGGCTCAATTCATAATAGCTAAGAATTGGAATCAACCCAAATGCCCATCACTGGAGGAATGGGTATCAAAATTATGGTATATATGCACCATGGAATTCTACTCAGTAGTAAGGAAAAAAATGACATACTGAAATTTGAAGAAAAGAGGATGGACTTGGAACAGATCATATTCAGTGAACTCACAAAAGAACAGAGAGACAAGCACTGAATATTCTCCCTCATAGGTGGTTTCAACTCACGTTAAGCTTGAATAGTAAGCAAACCTGACATGTGACTCAGGAGACAGACAAAGGGGATGATGGAGGGAATGGAGAGGGAATGGGACAGAGGGGGAGATACACACTAATCTAAATCCATACTGAATTGACATCATAGAATCCTTACTTTCATACAGGAAGCTCTCCAGGAAGCTGTGGGCATAGTCTGGTATGAAGGGCCCTGAAGAGGGTGGGAGGAAGCCTAACCCCAAGACAAGGGGCTCTGGCCAATAATTCCCTGTCCCACTAATTAGTTACTTCTCACACTGAGCTGTTGATTGAAGAGAACCAGGAGGTCCTCAAAACAAAACAGGCTTTTGTCCAAGCTCTTGAACACCCACCCAAGGCAAAAGATAAGACCCTATTGCTGAAGATACCACAGACTGCTGTCACACAAGGCACAACGTGAAGAGACCCTAATGAATCAGGAATTGAAACAGGCTCCCAGAAGGTTAGCCTGTATAGTGCTGAAAGGTGCTACTTGAGCTGCCAATGGAAACTGACCAATGATATTCCAAGAAAGCTGGGGACATCCATCTATAACACCTACCAATGACCTGAGAATGAAGAACACACTGCTATGTGGCAAATAGATACCTGCAGGATAAGAAGTACTCACCTGTGCAATAGTGTTCAACTTAGATCAGTAATCAATGGCTCGCTAATTGGCTAAGAGATCCACTCGGTGGCAAGGAACCCTTAACTGGGAATTGGACCCAAGGTGATTTCTTATCAAGATGAAATCCTGAACTCCAAGGTGAAGCCTTCACTAAACGTGGGCCTACACAGAGGCAACACCCATTAAAATCTCTCCAAATTAACAATGTTTGTCTCACTTACCCAATACTGATCTAATTCTCTGCTGGAGATTCTGTTTGTATTTTTCAGAAGTCAATGAAAACCTAAAAGACATGAGAGATGATGGGGGACATCCAAGCAGGAGATGAAACAAACCTAACTCATCATCTAAGGCCCAAACTAAACCCTTAAGGAAGTAGTGAAATGAGCAAAAGAGCTACCTCCACAGCAAGTGAGATGGAGACAGACATTAAGAATACCCAAAATAGTCCAAAGCAGAAATCCAGAGACTCTAAAGAGCTCAACAATAAAGCAGACTTAAAACTCACCCACCATGACTCAGAGAACTGAGCAGAGAAGGTGGAAAGACCGTAAGAGCCATGGTGGGGAAGAATATCCAGAGACATTGCTCCCCTCAGCAACAGCAACAACAACAACAACAACAACAACAACACACACACACACACACACAAAATAGCTACTGCTTGTGTGATTCATAACTCCCTAGCCAATCAGAAGTATTGTTCATACAATGTTACTAATTATTAACAATAATAAAATTCTAAAAAATGATTCATGGCTTGTCTGAAGTTCACAGCAACACTAAGTCTAGAAAGACAGACAGTTTGTAGAGATAACCAGACAGAAGAGAGGGGGAGAGGAGAAGGGAAAGGAGAAGAGAGAAGAGAGCTGGTGCCCTAGGTTCCCGCTCTGCTCCAGTCTTTAATGCCTTTTACAAAGAATTCAGCCCAAGGAAAACATAACAGAGTCTTCAGATAATACTATTCCATGAAGAAATAGTATATAATCCCTGTCTGCCCATTCTGGCAATGTAAAAAGATACCTAGTCTTTATTCTGCTGGCTTCATTGGGATAGAGGCGTGAGATGCTCTGATTAGAATTCAATCGCAAGTCTTTCTTGGCCATCTCTTTCTACGAAAAAGCTATAGACCGTTCTACCCAAGGGGGCCAGGGCTCTGGCAGCATGGTCATTTTACAGGCAGCAAGAATTTTACTAGGGGAATAAAAGACTTGAAATGCACAATGAAACCTCACTGAAAGATCCCTAATGCTATTTGACAACCTTCCAGAAGACTGAAGAGATGTTATCCAAAACAGAAGCGAAAAACAAGAGAAAGGCACACTGTTCTGCCACAAGAATGGTTCCGAAATAAATCGGAATTAGCACGTAATTGTTGTTTTGTGGTTAGTTTCCCTTCCATAAATAAATATGGGGAAGAGCTTTTGTTATTACATTTCTTCTTTGGAGAAAAAAAAAACAATCATAATTGCCCTCGTCAAAAATGTAAGCCAACAAGACTTTAAGCATGAGGAAGCAAGCTGCATGGAAGATTCTAGAACGTGAAGGACACAGTGACAAATAGAGAGAGAAAGAGCTTCTCCCTTTTTCCAGATTCCATATGAGAGCAGAGAGACACGCAGGAAATTAGTAGGCAGCAATTGGAAGCTAATAATAGAGAATACTTCATTAACTGAGTCTATCAAATTCTCTGCTGCAAGTGGTCAGGGGGTGGGTACCGTGGCTGGATTTTTAAAAGAACTAGTCAGACCACTTTCGTGTCCATTAATAACTTCCTTGGTTTGTCAAGCAAAGATGAGGAGAGGGGTAGCCTGGTCACTGATTGACATCAGGGGACCAATCAGTCTCTTCAGTCAACCTTCGAAGGAAGTGCTGACCCCTCTTACAGATGACTGAAAAATTGAGTGAATGTGTCGTGTACATATATCTTCCTCTGAATTGTAGTGGCTTAAACCATTACTGAGGAGAAAATTCTGGGTGTGGTGGATCAATTTTGAAATGCCTAGATCACATTACAAGAGGCCACAAACTTCAGACTCACTGGTAAATGTTGTGAAATATACATTTATAATGCTGTCCAAAAATCAATGGAAATCTTCTTTTCATTCATCATCTCACTATGGTAGTGAACAGGGCAACGGGAGTAATCAAATAGCTAGAAATTTGTGCAAGTCACTCAGCCAAAATCTCTAAGGTACAAATTCGGTGCTTCTTTGTGTGTCAGCATTACTATGACCAAGTTAGTACAAGTGGCTCTTTACAAATGTTATACATAGCCAGCGAGGGTGTGGTGGGACATGTCTTTAATCCCAGCACTTGGGGGTCAGAGGCAGGCAGACCTCAAGTTCAAGGTCAATTGCTATACATAAGATCTGGGGAGATGGCTCAGTCAGCAGAGGGCTTGCCAAGCAGAGATGAAGAATTGAGCTTGATCTGGAGTTCAAAATGAATATAATAAGGCAGATGAAGGGGAGGAGCCTTCTGGGATGCTATCTTCCAGACATGAAGTGACTGTTATGTTATGACCTCATAGGAGTTGTGGCCACTTCCACAAAACCAACACAAAACTGAATTTATCATCATTTTGGCATAGATGATGGTGTAGGAAGAAAGTCATAGAGCAATACATGATAATCATCCATGAAAACTGTCAATAAAAATGTTTTTAAGGCAGGCGTGGTGGAGCTCACCTTTCATCCAGCACTAGGGGGCATGGTGGAGCTCTCCTTTAATCCCAGCAAGGAGGGGGGGTGGTTGGGCTCTCCTTTAATTCCAACATTAGGGGGCATTTTGGAGTACTCCTTTAATCCCAGCACTAGGGGTGTGGGGTGGAGCTCTCCTTTAATCCCAGCATTTGGGATGCAGAAGTAGGAGGATTGCCTTGAGATTGAGGCCTGTCTAGGAGTACAGAGTGAGTGTCAGATCAGTTTGGGCTAGAGTGAGACCCTACCTCAAAAAATGTTTTTAAAGGCAAGGTATGGTCATATACATTTATGATCCCCTTACTGGAGAAGCAGGGACAGACAGATCCCTGGGATCACTGGTCAGCCTGTCTAGACTACTTGATGAGCTCCAGCCAATGAAAAGCCCTGTCTCACAAAAAAAGTAGACAGGGACTGGAGAGGTGGTTCAATGGTTAAAGGCAATAAAGCCTGAAGGCCTAGGTTAGATTCCCCAGTACTCATGTAAACCAAATGCACAAAGTGGCAAGAGGTCCTGGCCCTGCCCATTCCCTGCCCCATCCTCTTGTAAATAAATAAATACAATTTTTTAAAAGGTGGAAAAAAAGGTGGGCAGCATTTCTAAGAAATACCATCTAAGGTGGTCTTCCAGCCTCCATGCATACACACACACATGCATGTACACACACATGCACACACACATTCACACACAAAGAAATAGTTTCTAAAGATGCAAATCAAACAGACAGTCAAACATGTTTCCTGAATGTCTTTTAGGCACTGGGCAGTGTTTATTGCTGGGAGAGCAGCCAGAGCAAAACAAACAACCCAAACCCTGTCCCCAGGAAGCCGTGTAGAGGAGAACCCCGATATCTTTTCAACACCCAAAATGCAACACTTCCATTCCTATAGTCTTGAAGAAGCAATGAAATAACACAGAGATAATTGCTAACTCTGTCCTTCCTATGGCAGAGACAGGAATAACTATCTTCACCCCTCCCCTGTCTCTACAGAGCCTGAGTTTATCCTGTAAAACATCAATAATATCAGGGGGGATTTGGGGGGTGTTGGGTCCAGAGTTTGATTATTGTGGATAAGGCTGACATGAAAGTACAAGGGTACATACTCTTTGAGAGGTATTGATTTCATTCCTGCTGATATGTTCTCAAGAATAGGTCTACTGAGTCATAAGACTGGATGGAGAAAAGATGACATATCTATGCAATGGAATACTACTCAACCCCCCTAAGAGGAAATCCTGACACTCGAGACAACATGGAGGACATTTTGCTCATTAAAACTATTCAGAAAAGACAGACACTCTCTGGTTGCACTTAGACTCAGAATTTTAAGAACTTAAATTCAGGAAGAGAGAGTAGACCAGGGGTTGTCGCAGACTAGGGGCCGAGGGGAGTCAGGAAATGTTTGTAAACAAGTGTAAAATATCAGATAAATTCCAGACCCTCATGTCCTCATGAAAACTACAGTTAATAATGGAATGTTATGAGCATCAAATTTCCTAGGATAGATTTTAAGTGAAGCATCCTTGGTACTCACACTCAGGCATGTACACACTAGAAAACATGAAATTGATGAATATGCTAATGAATTTGTATTAATCATCCCCAAATGGGTATACGTGTCAAATTGTCAAAGTGGACACCTTAAATGTATGCACTTTTCTCAGTGTGATCTCAGTAAAGCTGGGGAGAATGTTAACTTCTGGTTGTAAAGGAAATTCTTTCACTTAGGAAGCTATGTGTTTTGAAATGTTTTCAGAAGTAGGCACAGACTTGTGTCGATAAACACATCCCATCATGCCCCTCACTGAACAGTCAGGAAAGAGTAAAATAGTTAGTGTGTTCACAAACTGAATCCATTCTTTCTTTTCTCAGTATAAATGCAAGCACTTACACTGAAACAAAATAAGGACCCAGGAAGGCAATGGGGAAGGTTGGAAATATTATTGAATGCCCTGTGCCTGGTTGTCGGATTTGGAGTTACTACATGGGTATATGCCAGATGCCATGGT
This sequence comes from Zapus hudsonius, assembly GCA_004024765.1. Lineage (NCBI taxonomy): Eukaryota > Metazoa > Chordata > Mammalia > Rodentia > Dipodidae > Zapus > Zapus hudsonius. The sequence continues at coordinate 5,132 of PVHP010010017.1, read as the reverse complement.
AAGTTCTGAGCTGGATAATGCCTCATTAAATTTGAGCTCTCGAAATATCATTTTGGTGGGAGTGTCGACTTATTTGATAGGAAAGACAGGACGATTTGTTAAAAGGTTATTTCAGTATCCAGGAAAAAATGATAGGGACATGAAATAGATGAATGTCAATGAAGAGAATAAACAGAAGGTAATGTCTTCAAATGACTCGGCAGATGTTGTGACTGATCATGGCAGGGGTTGAAAAGAAGTTTTTAGCGTAACTCGAAAGGATTAGATAATGCCATCATTTGGGATGTGAAAAGGTTGTCTAACCCGCCTGAGTGTCAAAATCAGCCATGGAGTTTTATAAGAGTACAGATGCTCCTGACCACACTCCTGTATATTCTGACAGAGTAAGACTGGAGTGAAAGGCAGGCCATTGCTTTTGTCCTCAAGCCCCAGGGGACAATTAACAGGGAGCTAGACCTGAGAAATACTGAGCTTGGAAAGGGAGGAAAATCTGAAATTTCACCAGTGAACGGAAAAGCCTGTTTTCCTTTTGAACTGATATAATTTAATCATTTGCAGAGACGAAGACTCTTAAGAGAAACTGGGTCTCTCCCAAAATGTTATGCAAGAACATCTCATAAGTGTTAATGAAAGGATTAAGTTGATAATCCCTTGGGAATAACAAATTTAGGGGTAGGAATTAGAGTACAGAATATACTGAGTCATCCCTAAGAGAGAGTGGGCTCTGCACATAGAAGACGATGGCTTCAAATTCAGATTTCTGCCAACCACAGACTAGGTGGCTTGACGCAAGTGACTCAGCCTTTTTCAGAGTTTCCTTAATTAAATATAGAAAGATTATTGCTGTATGTTCAATGTTTTCACAAGAATGAATTAGAAAATAGATATAGATAAATGCAAATATATAACAGTAATTAGCAATTAATTTGTGTCACCTGGGATTAAGTGATGAGCTCAAACTATAATAACTACTGATATAGTGTTACTAAACTATAGCAATAATTATTGGTAAAGGTTGGAGTACCAATCAGTATCTCATGAACTTGGAAGTTAATCAGATATTCTAGGACATGTGTCTACCTGAAAGGAGGATAATACTAGAACCCTGAAACCCTTAAACTGTGAAGATAGAAAGATGAGAAAGACAAAAATTAAATGATGATAATAAAGATGATGGGAGGCATCTCGGTGGACAAAATACTGAAGTACCTGAGTTCAGGTTCCAGCCCCCACATAACAATGCCAGGCATGGTGGTGAGTGCCTGTAATCCAAGCAATGGGAATGGTGGGGTGGGGTTGGGGGAGACAGGTGGATCCCTGGGGATTGTGTTTTAGCTAGTCTAGCCAAATCTGTGAGCTCTAGGGTTAGTGAGACACCATGTCTCAAAAAATATAATAAGGTGGTTTGAATGTAAATGTCCTCCATAGCCTTGGGTACTGTTGATTAAGCTTCCTACATAGTCTCCAGCAGGCATTCAGATAAGTATTGGGGGGCGCATCTTGGGTCTAGCCTACTGAGGCAGTTTTGTTCTCTCTCACCTAAGGGTGAGTGATGGACGAGACAGCTGTCTCCACCACAATGAAGCTTTCCATGGAAACTGTAAGCCTGAGATAAACGCTGCATTCCGTAAGCTGCTTCTGGTTAGGTGTTCGTCCCAGCAATGAGACGGTAACTGTAACAGTAACTGAGGGAAGCACCTGATGTTAACCTCTGGCCTCCACACACAGGCAAAGAACCCACACACATATAAACACACACACACACACCAAAGAAAGAAGCAGGGAAGGAAGAAAGGACAAAGGAAAGATTGGAAGGAAAGAAGGTCGGCTGGACTTGGCATCTCTTTCATCACTTCTGACTTTAGCAACTAGATTTACCCTGGAACAATGGTTGAGGTGAGAGATACCTACCATGACTGAAGAAGAAGGAGGTGGCTAGGGACAGTTCTTTCTGCAAACATGAGGCTTGAGATCTGTAACACTTGAGGACACACAGCTGCAAACTGAGGTCAAAAACATTATTATATTTAGTGAGGCTGGGCTAGAAATTTTTATCCCCAAATGTAGAACACTGACTGTGTCATGCATTGCTTCTCCAATGTATTTCCTGTGGGTTAGAATAAAGCTTAGCAATAGAGAGTAGCCATGAGCCTTGGAGAAAGGAGGAGAGAGGATAAAGGCTGCAAATAGACCCAGACTAACTACTTACTGAAGAGTTCAGTGGGTTTGGGCTTCTAAGGAGTTTGTATGTCAAAGATCTTGGTCCTAGAATAAACCCATTTTCCCATGGGATCTTCCTATGGATAAAATGCTCAAACAAAGCAAAATAAACAAAACACTCATAAAAAATAAAACCATTTGTAAGTCTGCACATTGGAACCTCTTTGTTGATCTCACTTTTCTGCCTGTCACCTGGTCCAACTTCTGTATTAGTCAGGGTTCTCTAGAGGAAACAGAGTTGATAGAATGGAATATAATAAAAGGGAATTTATTGGGGTAGCTTACAACAGTCCAACAATAGCAGTCTGCAGGCCCACAGGTGAAGGAACCAGTAGCTGTTCAGTCCACGTGGCTGGAGGCCTCAGCTCAGAAGTCCTGATGGCTCCCTGGGGAGCAGCTGCTCTTCAGTCCACAATATGAGGGCGAGGAAACTGGGTTCCTACGTCCAGGAAGGGTAGGAGAGCAGAATGCGAGTGCAAGTCACGAACAAGCACCAGCAGCTGGGGGAGGAAGGAAGAGCATCTCTTTCCTCTTAAGATTCCTTATATTAGTCTCCTTCTGGAAGGCCCACCCACTGGGGGAAAGGGCTCGCTCTGCAGAAGGGAACTCCTCCCTTCTCCAAAATCCCAAACTCAGAGATCCACCCAAGATTACTATGGATTTGACAAACTTAACCATCACAAGTCTTCTCCAAAATCCCAAAAGGAATTTGTCAATCCTTCCTGCAGGCAAACTCAGAGACCCGCCCAAGATTATTATGGATTATTACATTGGCCAAGTTGACAAATAAACTTAACCATCACAGAGGGCATGACAAGGACTGGACTACAGTTCCAGAGGGAAGGTTGTGAAATTTTAGATTTCCTATGTGTCTAGTTGGCAACACAGACACCTAAGCCATTTCATATGAACTTTGAAGAAATGCTCCATTCTTAGTTCCACCATCATATTAAAATGCCTCAACACCACAGATGATATTTACAAAAGCAGAGCCCAACTGTTATCAAGGTTCTTAAACCAGAGAGGCTTCCATGACTCACACCATAGATTTCTCTTCTTGAAACTCTTTATCCAAGTCCTCTTCTTATCATCCTTCCTCCCATCTCCTCCTCCTCTCCTCTCCTCTCTTCTTCCTCCTCTCCTCTGCCCTTTTCTTCCTTTCCCTTCCTTTCTCCTCTTCTATTCTCCCCTCTTCTATTTCCCCTTCTCTTCCCTTTCCCCCTCTCTCTTTCTCTTCTTTTTTTTTAAATCTGCCATCGGACTACACACAGATATGGTCATCCTAACTACACATGGAGGGAAGCAAACACCAAAATATGGTCTATAAAGTTAACAAAATATACAGAAATTAGGAGTTTCCCTTGCCTACTCTTTTTTTCAAACCACCAATCCATATGCTGAAACTGAGGATGCCTTCCTCAGAGCTCACTGTCCAGTCTTCCCAGAAGTCCTCTCGTCCACACACATCTCCATGCCAATTGGATGTTGGCTCAGGGGCTGCCTCTAGTCACAAAACTGATGAACAAATTGCTTCCCATTTGATAAGAATCACTATTAAGTTCTCAGGAACATGTTTGAGGTGAATGAAGTAATGGATGCCACAGAGACTTGGGAGAGTACAACCACAGAGATTCCAAAGAATTTACAGGAAGAAGTGAAATGCTTAGGGTGGGAAGTTCACAGGCTACCAAAGGCATAGATTGATGGAAATCCCTGTTACTCTTCAGAGACAGCCCGTTTGTATGAAGCGTGCTTTGTTAGCCCATTTGTTATATCCTGCCATGAAACTAAGGAATAGAAAGAAGATAAAAGGGAAACTGCACCAGCTCTTAACAATCTGCTTCCTGAGCAAACAAAGTTAAGGTTACTGCTATGGTATCTTATTGACGCTCTCATGGTTTCAATTTCTTTTTTTTTTCCCTTTATTGTTCATAATGAGTTACATTGTTTAGTGGGCCAACCATGAGTTGTTATCCCCAATTCCCCATTGCCCCCCTTCCCCATCCCCAGTCAGCTGGATATCCTCCTACATGGGCCTTCTGGATCAGTCTTTGTGGTAGGAGACCAATTTCTTCTTATCAATCTCTGCCGTGTGTGTATTAGATAGAACATGTATATTAAATCCAAGAATACTATATATTGCTTTGCAAAATGTTGAGACATTACTTTAAGCAGCTTTTACTTTCACAAGCGTCTTTGAAATGTTTTAACAAATAGTTGAAAGACTTAATGGGGGATGCATACAGTATTAGATAACAAGATGAAAAGGGTTTTCAAGGAACATGTTTATATTTAAAATAAAAAAGAAGGCTTTGGAAAGATCCCTTAACCTGGGTCAAGTGTATGCATCAGACAGCGAGAACATTGAGAAGTGAAGTTTGAGATGAAATTTTGCTCTGTCTTTAATGAAGGAGCCTGACAGATGTTAAAACATCGAGATGGGTATTTTTAAGATATTCATTTTAATACAATCAGTGATCCATCTGTGTGGTCCCTTCCCTGGCCCTGGAGAGCTTTAAAAGTTGAAATGGGAACCATCACAAGAACCAACTAGCTAGAAAGGTCACCCTCCCGCTTCCCACCCTCTTCATAGGCATTGTTCTGACTTCTCAATTTATTTGGGAACTTATATTTGGCCATTTTTATTCCTTTAGAAATTTTATCCTAATTGCTCTCACAAATTCATTTTCCTGGTCCTTAAAGATTCCTGCAAATAGACATATAGATAGCGATTTAACATCACAGCAATCTCTTAGAAAGTGAAAACTTTTTACCCTTCTGCATGACACAAAGGAAGCAATTTTATTTTAATAAAATTGGAAACAATGTCTGCATTAGGATACTCTCCAAGGGCAGGGAGCCTGTGCCTCACTCCCTGCTGGGTTCTTCCCGTTGCGCAGTGTTCAGGCTGA
>PVHP010010016.1:0-48945 GCA_004024765.1 Zapus hudsonius | reverse complement strand
CCGCTCCGCGGCCCCGCGCTCCCGCCACAGCGGGTCCGGCTGCAGGCCCGGGGCCTCTTCCCGGGGGGCCCCCGCGGGCAGCCGCGGAAACCGGGGCTGGCGGCCGGGGGCGGGGTCGTCGGGACGCAGCGGACGTGCTCCTCTGGGGTCCAGGGGTCGGTCGGCCCCCCATGGAGGATGCCAGCGCGACCCCGAGAGGCCGGGACCCCAGCTCAGAAGCCCCGCAGTTCTGAGGTCCTGCCTCCCAGAGCGCCCGGGAAGGGGGCCCCCGGGTGTGGACCCGGGAGCACTGGGGTTTCTGGTGAGCGCAATGGTCAGCTCCTGGGCCGCCGTCTCCATCCCCGCTGGCAGGGGAAAGAGGGCCACTGCCCAGGCTCCGGCGCCCAGCAGGACGGTGGGCTCTCTGGACAGCAGGGGCGAGCGGCTCAGCCCCAGGATCCGTGGATTGTTCTAGTAGGAATGATGGTTCCGCCCTCTTCCGCTCAGTTCCCTGGGTCGTGGTGGAGGCGTATGAAGGCTGCTTCGATGTTGTGAGCTTAGGGGTCTTTGCGTGTCCTTGGTTTCTGTCTCGCTGGCAACTGAATGGCTCTGGCTGTGGGTCCCTTACTCATCCCTTTCTCTGCTGGTCCCCCATCACAAGGACTGATCCAGACGACCCTGGAGGAGGATGCCCAGCTGATTGGGGATGGGGGGACATCGGGGAATTGGGGATAACAACTCATTGTCCACTAAATAATGTATTATGGACAATAAAAATAAAAACACAAAAAAGGAATGATGGAACAGGTGATCACATCCATGCCAGCGGAGGGGAGAGGAGTGGGGAGGCCTTGTTGTCACAGAGCCCCCAAGGCACCCGAGGGATGCATTTTTAGGCAAGTGCTCTGCTGCTGAACCCAGCCCAGCACAGGGGGGTCCCTCCTCTAGAAAGGACACCCAGGCCCTCCGACTGCCTATGGAACCCCCAAGGACCTTGGCCTGGGTGTTTCTTCTGGATCCCCACCCCCAAAGAGGCAATAGGTGAGGAGGATTTGCCTAGCCAGACAACTGGGGCACTCAAAAGCAGGGGGAGGACAGAGAGAGAGAGAGAGAGAGAGAGAGAGAGAGAGAGAGAGAGAGAGAGAGAGAGAGAGAGAGAGAGAGAAAGCGCACCAGGGCCACCACCTTGTGGGTCTGGCTTATGTGGGACCTGGGGAATTGAACCCGGGGCTTTAGGCACTGGAGGCAAGTGCCTTAACCGCTGAGCCATCTCCAGCCCCATTACTAGTTTCTTTTCTGCTCCTGCAGATCCCACGGGTGCTGCTTTACTGGGACTTCTGCCTCATCTTTCTTCTTTTGCACCTCAGTCTGCTCATTGGCTTCTTCCTCCCCTTCACTCTCATGGCCCAAAAGTTTCTTCTAAGGCCCTGCCTTGTTTTTTTTTTTTTTTTTTTTTTTACATTGGCTCTCCAATAGCCCAGCCTGGCTACAAACTCCTTATGTAGCCAAGGATAACCTTGAACTTCTATTTTCCTGTCTCCTCTTTCCCAGTGCTGGGATTGCAGGTGTAATCCCGCCCTACTATGCTGGGGTGGAATCCAGGTGCTTCCCACTGAGCTCTATCCCCAGCTCCTGCTGCAGGTCCTGCGGGAGTCACTGCCTCCTCCACACCTCTCATTCTGTGACCTAACCTATGTGACTTCTAGGGAAGGACAAGACAGCCTGGATCTGGGGGTGCTCCAACGAGACAGCATGGCAAGTTAAAGGTGCTCACACAGGTGGGCATGGCCAGCTGACAATGCTATTCCGTTTTCCCTAGAGCTTCCTTGGTCATTTTAGCAGTTAGACATGCTACATTTTCAATCCAATTCAGTGTCTAGGAAATGATTTTAAAATTCCCTGACATGGGCTGAAGAGATGGCTTAGCAGTTAAGGTGTTTGCCTGCAATGCAGAAGGACCTGAGTTTGATTCCCCAGTGCCCATGTAAAGCCAGATGCACAAGAGGGCACATGTGTCTGGAGTTCATTTGCAGTGGCTGGAGGCCCTGTTGTGCCCATTCTCACTCACACACACTCTCTCTCTCTTGCTCTCTCTCTCAAATAAATAAATAAAATATTTAAAAAATTCCTTGACATTAAATATAGCAGTTGAGCCTGGCATGGTGGTGCATGTCTTTAAACCCAGCACTCAGGAAGCACAGGTAGCAGGATCACTGCAAGTTCAAGGCCAGCCTGGAACTACAGAGAGAGTTACAGGTCAGCCTTGGCTAGATGAGACCCTACCTCAACCCCCCAAATACATATTTCAGTTGTAGCTGAGAAGGGTGGCTCATGGCTGTAATCCCACCACTTGAAGGACTGACATAGGAGGATCACTATGAGTTCAAGGCCAGCTTGGGCTACAAAGAGGTCTAACTCAGTACTTGCGCTGGAGTGAGACCCTGCCTCAAAAAAACTAAAAGTAAAACTAAACAGCAAGAGCAAGTAGAAACAGTCATGTGCTGGGGCTGTAGCTCAGTTGGTATAGTGTGTGCCTAGAACCCATAAAGCCTTGGGTTCAATTCCCAGCACTGTTAATTCCAGCACAGCCCTCAGGAGCTGGAGGCAAGAGGTCAGAAGTCAAAGGTCATCCTCATTTACTTAGTGAGTTTAATGCCAGCCTGCATACATGACTCCTGCCTCAAAAATTATATATACACACATATAATATAATATAATATAATATAATATAATATAATATAATATAATATAATATAATATAATATAATATAATATAATATAATATAATATAATATAATATAATATAATATAATTAATATAATATAATATAAATTAGCAGTTGTAGCATGCATATTCAGGGGCAAAGACTGGGGTCCACAAAGACCTCTCCTCTCTCCCCCAGGCTTTCCCCTCCTCTGACTGCCTTCCTTCTGTGTCTGATGTTTATATTTGCACAGGAAAAACGCCCCACACAGACAGAAGAAAGAGTTGAGAAAATTTTAAGCGTTGGAAAAAGCATTCCATGGTCGTGACTGTTCTATTTTATTGCTGAAGATCAAGTCGGCAGCGGTTGCAATATGCTGTTTGACCAGCAGGGGGAACCCTGTAGCTTTGCATCCTCTATCCTCCATCGCCTCTGAAATCACTGCTCTTGTCCCACTTTGCCTCATGGTCAACTTTTCTGATCCAAGACAATGCAGAAGTACAACGTCCAGAGAAGATGTCCATGAAGGACCAGCCGTGGCCTTGTGGACATGAAGAAGAAAGAAGACAGCAGTGGGCTTGGGGGAGCAGGGGATCACAGACAGCCCCCCTCTGGACACCATGTTGGCATAGTTGGGAAGGCAGGAAGGGAGGAAGGAAGAGGTGAGCTGTAGATTGATGGGAAGAACGGTCAGTGCTGGCTTAAGTGACACTAAGGCTTTGATGTACACTTTCACTTGTTTTTGTTGTCTGTGTCTTTGAGGTCATGGCCTAGAAATCACCGCTAGGGTCTCAAATTTGAATTTAATCCTTTTTTTGTTTTGTTTTGTTTTTTTTGAGGTAGGGTCTCACCCTAGCCCTCTTTTCAGCGAGGCAGGATCTGAGAACAGGGGTTCCCTCAGGGAATGACAGCTTTACATCATTTTAAGCAAGTGTCTGGCACTGATGGGAGCCTTCTGAAGATTCAATCACTAATGTGTGTCACTTAGAATTCAGCACCACCCAGAGCCTAGAGCAGTGTGCTATCCAGGGCAAACTTTCTCTTTGCCCTGGGGCTTTCTCTTGATTGTCTGCTCAACTAAGCTCTTAACAGAATGCTCAATGCAGATTCTTCACTACAGCTAGGTATCTTGTGGTAATAAGAGTTCCAGACTTTATACATTTTTTTTCCCGTTACCAGAGCACAAATGTCCACATGATCTTGTAACACGTTCTAACTCTTGTATCCTGGGCCTAAGAGGCCCTCTTAGCTCTTTTGTCCCATCGTTGTGGTGGAATGAGGTGTCTGGCTGCTTCACAGACCCTATCAGTACCTTCATGGATCGGAGGATTCTTGGGGACATAGCTGGGGACTGTGCAAGGGGATCTCTTTTTGATTGACATCAACCTCCTTTACTGTCACATTGAAGACATTAGATGCTATGTGTTGTTGTCCATCCCTGATTCTTCTTATCCTCTTCCTCCTCCTCTCCCTCCTCCCTCTCTTTCCCTTATTCTTAACCCTCTTCTTATGTTTATATCAAGAACTATGCAAAGATGTGAACAGTTTTCTTGTTAAAATAAAGACACATGATCTCCATGTCTTCCCTAGGCCTGTCCACCCAACAACCCTGTCAAAGGAAACTAGGTCCGTCTTCAGTGACCTTGAACTGATTACCAGAAATTAGCCTGTCATTTCCATACTAATCACTTAAAATTATTCTATGTTGGAATTTTGCTCCAAATGGGCCAGTTTTGGCAGTTAAAATGCACTTTCTCTTCATTGTTGGAAACTGGGGCAGCATTTCCTGTCTTCCTTCTTTTGCCTTTGATCTGTGATAGGTTCTCCGTTTCTTTCACTCATCTCCTTGTGAGTTGTCTAGCTTTGAAGAGGTAAAATTAGGGAGAGTGTCCAGAAAGGCTTTGCCCCTCTCTCTTATCAGGAGAGTACGGTTTCCATGATGTGAGGACTGATGATGGATTTAGAGATCAAAGTCGAGATAATACCAGCAGACCAGCTTCATCAGTAAGTGAAGGTTGAGAACTGATCTAATTTTCAAAGCAAGCCTTCCAGCCAGGCAGACTTTTAATCCCAACCCTCCTTAGGCTGAGGAAGAATTGCCATAAATTCAAGGCCACCCTGGGCTAGAGTGAGTTCTAGGTCAGCTTGGGCTAGAGGGGGGCCCTACCTTAAAAAAAAGAACTTAGTGGCACACACATCTGGAGTTCATTTGTAGTGGCAGGGGCCCTGGCATATCCATTCCCCCCCTCTCTCTCTGTTAAATAAATAAATTTAAAAAATTAATAAAAGCAAAAATAAAACAAAACAAAAAAAAACCAACAACATAAGCCTTCTGAGTGAAATGAGTAGGATTCAGGTGAATTCTCTGACCAGGAAAGGGGAGAGAGAAGGTTCTGGAAGTGATTTAACTCCTTCCTTCCCTAGGCCACATGCATCAGCCACTAAGACGATTAGATGTTGTCCTGTGGTCTGCAAATGAGAAGGGGGAGTTTCCTCTAAATAGTTTAGTAACTTATAGAATTTCATTACCATTCATATGCTAATCTATACAGAAGCACCATTCTTCCAAGAATATATCACTTATTTGTTGTTATATATAAAGTACTTTTTGTGGTTTGAATCAGATGTCTCCCATAAAATTTGAGAGGTGGAGCCTTGCTGGAGGGTGTGTTGTTGGGGGCAGGCTTAGGGTGTTATAGCCAGCAACGCTTTGCTAAAATCCAGGACACTCTTTTGCTGCTGCTTTCCACTTGCTGTGGCAGAGGTGATGTGCTTTCCCCTGCCATCATGAAGCTTCCCCTCAAGACTGTAAGCCAAAGAAAACACTCTCCTCCCATCAGCAGCCTTTGGTTGGGTGCATTATCCCGGCAATGAGAAGGTAATTGTAATAGTACTGATACAGGAACTGAGGAGTCTTTGAGAGTGACAGAGCCCTTCTTGGCTCTTGGTTGGGCTGTAACCCAGGAATTAAGGTGCCAGATGTCACAGTCCCACAAAACTTCCTCTGAGTCCATGGACACCAGGTTCTTGTCTTAAAATTCAAAGAATTGAAATCCACAGACCAGAGGGTAAGGTTTAGAAAGATTTTATTAGATTACAGGTAGAATTTAAAGTGCTTAAGAGAAGAAAAGAGAAGATACAGAGTGCCCTTGCCCATGAGAAGGTAGGAATGGGTAAAAGCCCACCTAGAGACTCAGACTGGGGCCCTTTATGGATTCTGAATGGGAGCTGGGCTAGTTAGCCCAGTGGGAGGGGATAAGGTTTAATTCTTCTGGGAATCCCAATCCTTCAGGAAAAGAGAACTCCTAGTGAGGGACTCTGGTTGAGTTTAAAGGAAAACAAACCTAGTGAGGAACTTCTTTAAGCAGAGATACATTGGGAGAAGCCCGCTCCTTCTCCGACAGCTAGTAGAGACCCCAGGGCGGGCTCAAAGACAGTACACGCCTGGCCTTTTGTTTTTGGTTTTTGAGGTATGTCTTACTCTAGCTCAGGTATTCCTTGCTTTTATGTAGAATAGAGGAAGGTTGGACAAAATAGTACCTTTTAATCCTGAGTTTTATAATTCCTGCTACAAAAATATGGAACAGGTGAGGCTCCTCACTGAGGAGCCAAGGTCAGCAAAAAGTCTAACTCATCCTCACTTGGGGGGGTCTCCTTAGAGATGGGGGGCCATTACTGATGGCCTCTGTGAGAGTTTCAGACAAGTTCCATAGACGACCCCCCCCCTTGAGTGGGAGGTGTCTCTAGCCAGAGCTCAAACCTAGATGCTAAAACTGATTGGTCAGGTATAGACCAATCAGCTTTCTCTCTGACTTACCAGGTGGAGGTTTTAAAAGGTCACTGAAATTAAGGCCAGTCTCTTCTTCCCACATGGCCTGCTAGAAGGAGGACTTTCATTCACTGCCTATTTAGCTGAACAGCAGAGATTTTGGCTAAAACCTCTCCCACGTGTTCTCCCCTCACTGGTGGCTGAGATCTCTGTAACTCCCCATTTTCCTTTAAATAAACTCTCCCACTATACCTTAACCTCTGGTTATCTATGATTTTAATTCTTTAACTTTGTAGACAAGAATGCGGGCACTCCTTAAATTTTGAGATGCATCGGGATTTTTGCTGGGTGTTATCTACCTTCTAATCCCCAGCTCAGCCCGCTACATCTCCTTACTCCCTTGGTGTTGGGACTGAAGCCCACTGTAACTTTATTAACTTTGAAGGTGATTTTGTTTTTGATGGTGGAGCTCTGAGGGAGAAAAGCAGTCATTTTGATCAGTGTGACAGCTCCTGGCTGCCATGTGAAGTTAGGAAGGCTGCCTGCCCTGCCCTGCCCCTGGCTGGCTCTCCCTGGGCTCCTTAGCATTCCAGGGGGACCTGGGAACGGTCACAAATGCACAGCCAGATTCTGGCAACAGAGAGACTATAACACAAAAATATTTCTTTTAATATTTTGATTGGGAATGCAGACAGCTGTGAGGAGAGGCTCTGGTGTGAATTCCAAGCGTGCAGAGTGACTGACAATCTGCGGGAAGCTCCCTTTGCTTTTCCTGGGAGAGCTGTGAGCCAGAACAACAAAGGCATATGAGGCCTCAGAGCATCTCCTTAAGGTCTCTTGGGAGCTTCCAGGACTCTCAGAGCACCCATGCTCGCTAGACTGTGCATGGGGATGGTCCCAGGGGTCATGTCCACCCAGGGCTTGTTTGGGAGGCACGTCTTTGACAGAGTGTCGCTGTCTGGGTCTTCAGGTTTATCTACAGTGAGTCTTCCTGGTGCCAACCTGAGGACAGCAGGCTGAGGGTCCTTTATCCCTTTGTCCCTCTACCCTCACAATCCCGGTGCCCAAAGCTGAGCTCCTCTGCTGTATCATAAGCCTCTTCCCACTGGGTGCTGACCTTCCCCTGTGGCCTCTTCAGTGCTTTCCACCTGCTGTGGCTGGAGTGTGTCTCCCAGAGTTCACATGTTAGAAACACCTCCTTCCACCACCTTCCACCATATTATGGACACACAAGAGGCCTCCCCTTCTTCCTACCATCTTGGACTTCCTGACCTCCAGAACTATGAGCTCAATACACTTCTATTGTTTCCAGCTGTCCCTAGAAAATGACCACTCTATCTTCTCTTTGCTCCAGGGACCCTGAGCCTCCTGGCATTTTCAAGGCATCAAGAAAGAGTGATTGTTGTCACTGTGGCTTTCAAGAAGAAGCCAATGCCTTCCTTCACTGCCCCTGCCATGTTGTCCTGGCCCCCCAGTGGACTGGTTTGTGCCCTCACTCAGGAATGCTGTCCACTCATCAGTGGCTACATTTTTTTTTTTGCTCTACTCACAAAGAAATTGTAAGTAGGCAGCTTTCTAGCCTAGGGAGGGTGGTGGTGGTAGGGGGGGGGTTACCCCAGTTTCCCACCTGTGACACCTGCCTCTGTCTCCTTCTTTCTTCAACTGCCACTAACTAGAAGGTTCTGAACATCTGTTCCTCTTCCCATGGAGACTGTCTCATTCTGTCTTTCTCCTTCTGGATGTAGGTCTTCCTGCTCCTGCCCCCTAGTGATGAATGACTTCAGGGTCTTTTCAATCTCTGCATTCTGAGGCCAGGAGCTCCCTGAGGACATGGCTTGCTGTCTGGCCACCTACTCTTGGCATCAGGGTGATCACACAGGAAATACCAATGTGAGAATAAACTGTCCTTACGGTGGTTTCCCTTTGGTGTAGAAGGTCACCAGGTGACCCAGAGGCGATATATGCTAAAAGACCTTAGATCTACCCTAGAGAACTCCAGACACACCCTAACATGGTCCCTGGGGAGCCCTATGGGGGAGCCTTGGGAGGCACTTTGAGAAACACTGTTCTAGATGTTTCCATGAAACTCTAGATGGCTTTTTTCCTGTTGTGGTTTAACTGCGAAGTATCCCAGAAATGGGGGTACCATCACAAGATTTGCTCATACAATGAATCTAATTATTGACAATAGATACATATTTTTTAAAAGCTCCTGCGTTGAAGGCTTGCTCCCCAGCAGGTGGCGCTCTAGAGTGGCGATTGGATCCCAGGTGCTATAACTTCATCCATCCCTTTGTCCATTGATGAGTTAGGAGGTGGGCCTGGTTGGAGAAAGCACGTCCTTGAGGTGCATCCTTGGAGGATGTATTGTGTCCCCGATCTCTTGCTGTCCCTCCTTCTGCCACCCCAAGCTCTTGTCATGGTGTTCTGTCTTACCACAGGCCCAGAAGCAAGAAAACCAAGAAACCAAGGATGGAAACACCATGGATCCAAACCGGGAACCAAAACAGATCCTTCTTCTTTTGAGTTCTTTTTCTCAGGTATTTTGTCCCAGTGATGGAAAAGCTGACACTTTTATTTGGATGACACTGTTATTTGGATGATATTATTTTTTGTTATGTTATTTGGATGATATTATTATTGTATTATTGTTATTTGGATGATATTATTTTATTTTGACACTGTTATTTGGATGATATGACAAGCCAAATGATTTGGGTGTAAAACTCAGCCTTCCCAAGTGGAGATCTATCTGGGAATGGATCCAGAACTGCTCTTCACAGTAGGTAGGAATGTCCTTTTGTCCGTAGGCACTGAGGGCCGTGCTAACGATAGCACAAGGCTGTCTTTGGGAGAACTCTACAATGTGTGGGTTATGGAAGAGGGAGAGGAGGGGAAGTGAATGCCCAGGCTGTGTTTCCAGGAGGGTGTAGTGGGGTGATCATTCCTGCCCTGTGGGCCATGAAGAGCTCTGCCCCCTTCCCCCAGTGTCTTGGTCCTCGGAGGACAGTAAGCAGAGAGCAAGCAGCTTGTGGGCTGGGGCACCACATTCCCCAGCATGAAGAGGTCTTAATGAGAACCACCGGCTTTGAAATCTTCACTTAGGGACGCCTGTCCCTCAGAAAGGAAAGGAAAGGACGTGATTTTAATCAGTGCTGGGCTTTTTTTTTTAAAGAGCCCAAAAAGGTCCTTCACCTCAAATGAGGGCTTTTTGGATTCTTCCTCAAGCCTTGCTATGGTGGGGAATCCATGAAGAGAGGAAGGGCGCCTGAGACAGGACACAAAGCTGCCTTTACACGGCCCTGGGCCAGTGGGACCGTCACTGTTCCTATCAGTGGTCAGAGGATGGTGAGTATCTGGGCAAGAAATAAGGCCAACTTGGTAAGACAGTCTTGATGTCGCAGAGAGTAGCTCTGAGCGGACCCTTCACCTCATGGGCTGGCTAAAGAGTGGGCGGGGTGCCAGGGAAACCTCAAGAATTGTCTGTTGCACACCTACTGCCACCTTGTGGGTCACATCTGTCACCTCCTCAGTGGCTATAGGTAGGGAGAACCACCACGTGCCATCTGACAGGGAGGCTTGCTTGCCATCATGCAGCCAGATCTCAAGGGGCTCAGGGATTCGAATCCTGGGGTTCCCCCAACAGAAATGTGAGCACTGTGAGGTGTGTGGTCACTGTAAGTGACAGGCTGTCAGGAGCAACAACTAGAAGTGCGCCAGGGGCCTTGTCCCTCATGAATTTATTCACTTGACCAATAAGCACACTTAGCTGGAAGGACTGGCAACAGGATGTCTGTCACAAGTCCCCTCGCCATCTGGGAAGCAGCTTCTGGGGCATCACCAGCCAGGTAGGGCAGGCACCTAGGTCCTCCTCTTTTATGCTTTCTTTTTCAAAAAAGGAAATTGCCTCTTTATTTAATTTTATTCTTTGTGTGTAGTATGTGGTGTGTGGTGTGCGTGGGTGTGGTGGGTGCATCTGTGAGTGTGCCGATGGACACGCATGCAGAAGCCAGAGGACAACATTAGGTGCCGCCTCTGTTTCTTTGAGACATAGTCTCTCATAAAACCTGGAGCTGTCATTTTTCCTGGTCACAATGGTTGACCAGAGCAATCCAGCGAGTCTCTGGTTTCCTCTCCCCTCAGGACTGGCCATGTCCAGCTGGTTACAGTGCTTCTGGGGAATTCAGCTCAGGGGGAATTGGGCTCTTTCAGGCATCATGCTCCTGTAGAAATCACTTGTCCCCACTAAGCTGTTTCCCTAGCCACCGTGGGTGCTTCCTTCCCCATGGAGCTGGACTGGCAGCTTGCCTCCCATGTGCCTGTCATGATTCTGACCACACACCGAATGTGACGTGATGACATAATTACAGAACTGAAAAACACACCAAGTGTCCCTAGCCACCTGCCCCGATCAGATACATGGTTATAATCTGTCACCCATTTTTCTAAGACAGGACACACCAACTCCTCCATACCCGCCAAAGCCCGAAATGAGCAAATAAATATGCATCCAATGTGAATGCTATAATTAGAGCTCCCATGTGGCTAAAGAAAAGTAGAGACACTTTAATTTCAGGCCTCTGCTTGAATGTTAAGTCGCTGCTAGGGAAGAATCCATGTGGTTAACCCCTGAAGGCCTGAAGAACCCAGAGTGTCTGAAGTAAAGCTGAAATGGGCTTGTTAAGCCTCTAGACGTGCCTGTTCTGCATGTATTTCCCAGAGCCAAGAGAACCTGATCACTTTCTGGAAGGCCTGACCGTGACTCAGAGTGATGACGTTGCATAAAATTTCCAAGTGTATTTGTAGGACAGGTTGGCACAGCTCTGGCACCTGTGGGCTGGGCAGTGATGGGGTGGACACATGGGAATCTCTTCATTTATTAATCCTTGGTTAGAGCAAGTACACCTGTGTGTCTAATGAAGCAAGGTGCCTGCTTCTTTTGCCATCTTCACAAAGGGGCATCAACCCTGCTTTCTCACCCACAAAGTTCATATTTACAAGTCTGATGTCTTCATATGGCACCTCCTTAGTCGAGTGCTGGGCAAAATGGATGGTAACCATCCTCAAACAGCAAACTGGTATGTGAGTTTCATGCCTTCTTGGTTACTGAATGGGAGAAATTGGTCCTTTTGAAGAGGTGACATGGCCCCAAATTACTCTGCTCAGGAGGAGATTGTCCCCCTCTGTCCCCATCCTTAAACTCCCAGAGGGGAGGAAAGACACGAGCAAGCAGATGGGCACAGTGGGGGTCCAGCCCAGGAGAATTCTATGGAGAAGAGAGCCTAGGTACCGTCTCTGCATTCCTGGCCATTAGCAAGCGCTAGATGGCATCAGTTACACTCCAAGTGCCTCCCTGAGCACATGCCAGAAGCTGTGTGGAGCCTGTCCACTTCCAGGACCCCTGTGAGCAGCGTTCTAATGGGTCCCCACGTTCCTAAGACAAAGGCTGCAGCCCTACTCCAGGCAAGACTCCCAAGTTTAGCAAATGAAAATATAGGACTCTGAATTAAACTTGAATTTCATATAAATAAAGAATAATTGTTTTAAGAGAAGGATGCCCAAAGCATTGCATGGAGAGGCTCCGGTGCATCTGAAAGTTCATGCTGACTGGACATCCTGTAATTGCTATGGCAAACCTACCCTGGGCATGTGTGCACGTGCACACACACACACACACACACACACACACACACACACACACACACACACACCACATACTACACACAAAAAGCTTACATTTTTATATGAGAGAGATCATATGGTGTTTGTCTTTTTGAACCTGGGTTACCTCACTTAGCATAATGTTTTCTAGATGCATCCATTTTCCTACAGTTTTCAGAATTTACTTTATAACTGAATAAAATTCCATTGTGTGTGTGTGTGTGTGTGTGTGTGTGTGTGTGTGTGACATCTTCATCATCCACTCCCCATTTGATGGGCATCTAGAATAATTCCCTTTCCGGGCTATTTTGAATAGAGCAGCAATAAACATGGATGAGCAAGTATCTCTACAGTCAAGTACAGAGTCCTTAGGTTATAAGCCCAGGGAAATATAGCTGGATCAGAGAGCAGCTCTATTGATTTGAGAAACCTCCTATTGTACTCACTCCCATGTTGCTGGGACAAAACATCTGATCAAAAGCAGCTGACAGGAGGAGAGGGTTTATTTTGGCTTATGGTCTGGAGGGGAAGCTCCACGATGACGGGGAAAGGATGGTGGATCACATCTCACTGCAGCAGATGGCAGGAAGCAGCTAAAGTGCACTGAACTCTGGCAAGGGAGAGCTCTCCGGCCACAATGCCCCAAAGCCCACCCCCAGGAACACATCTCCGCCAGAAATACCACCAGCTGTGACGAGGGACATCTCCACACTGATTTCCACAATGGCTGCACCAGATTACTTTCCCAACAGTAAATAAGGTTTCCTTTTTCCCCATAATCATGTCTATGTTTGATGTCATTTGATTCTTTAAAAATATTATTTATTTATTTATTTATTTGCAAGCAGAGAGAGACATAGAGGGAGACAGAGAGACTGGACAAACCAGGGCCTCTAGCCACTGCAAACAAACTCCAAGTGCATGCATCACTTTGCGTATCTGATTTTACATGGGTCCTGGGGAAGTGAACCCAGGTCATTGGGCTTTGCAGGCAAGCATCTTAACAGCTGAGCCATCTCTCCAGCCTCCCCTCATCTGATACCTTGATGATAGCTATTCTGACCATAGTGAGATGGAATCTCAAAGTAGTTTTAATTTACATTTTCCTGATAGGTAAAGATATTATATATTTTTATAATGTCTATTGGCCAGTTTTCTTTTTTCTTTTGAGAACTGTCTGTTTAGTTCCTGTTGTAGACAGTTTCATGGTGCTGAGATAAACATCCAAACCAGACCCAGCTAGCTTATGGGAGGAAGGGCTTGATTGTAAGCTCACAGATCCAGGGAGAAGTTCCATCAGTGGTAGAAAGCAGCTACTTCCATACATCCAAGAAGAGAGAAAAACTGCAGCGAGTGAAACACCATTGCCACTTTCTTTTCACACACACACACACACACACACACACACACACACACACACACACACACACACACAAACTCCTGGAGATTAAAAATCACACTACTGAATAACAAATGAATCATCAAAAAAATAAAGCAGGAAATCAAAAAGTTCCTTACATTCTGCCCCCTACTGAGAGGCTGCCTTCCTGTGAACCCACCCAAGATTACTTGAAAGATCAAGTTGACAACAAAACTTAACCATTACACCAGCCCTTTTATCTTTTTTGATTCATTTTGGTTTGAGATCTATTTTACCAGATATTAGAGTAGCAGTGCCTGCTTGCTTCCTGGTTTCTGAATCCATTTTCTTGGAATATCTTTTGCAATCCTTACACCCTTAAGTAGTGTCTGTCAATGCTGTTCAGGTGGGGTTCTTAAAGACAGCAAACAGATAGATCTTATTTTTTAATTTAGTCTATAACTTTTGATTGTGGAGTTGGGACCATTAATCCAGAGTTCTTACTATAATGTGTAAATTCATCCCTGTCATATGGATGCTATTGTAGTATTTGGTGTTTGGTTTTAGTCTTCATTTGGTTGGTGATGTTCTAGCATTAGTTATCATTTTTCCTTCCTGTCGAAAGTGTTTATCCTCGTTAATGCAAAGTATTCTACATGCTATTCTCTGTAGAGTTGGCTTAGTGCTTATAAATTCCATCAGTCTGTTTGATCATGCAAAGTTTTTCTTTTTCCTTCTATTATAAGAGATAATTTTGCTGGGTAAAGTAGTCTGCATTGGCAGCTGGGGTGTTTCAAATTTTTAAAAAAATATTTTTATTTATTCACAAAAGTGGAGAGAGAGAGAGAGAGAGAGAGAGAGAGAGAGAGAGACTATGAATGGGTGCACCATGGCCTCCTGCCATTGCAAATTAACTCCAGATACATGCACCACTTTGTGCATCTGGCTTTACCTGGGTACTGAGGAGCTAACCCTAGCTTGGCAGGCTTTGTAAGCATGCGTCTTTAACCTCTGAGCCATCTCTCCAGCCCACCAATTCTTGAAATACATCATTCCAAACCCCTCTGGCTTTCAGTTTTCATCGAAAAATCAGCTGCTGTCTCAATGGGCCTAACTTTATGTATGGCTTGGTGCTTCCTCTTGGAGCTTTCAGCATCTTTTTTTTTTTGTTCTGTGTATTTTATATTTTGACTATGATATGACCCAGGGACTTTCTTTTTTTGGCCCTGTCTATTGGGTGTTCCATATGCCTCTTGTATATGGATGGATAGCACTTTCATCTAACCCTACTGTTTGGACATTTGATCTTTGCATGGTATTCCACACAGCCCTCATGTTCTGTTTGTATGGTTTTTATGAACTTCTCTGGTTTTGATTATTTGATCCAAGCCCTCTGTTCTGTCTTCAAGGCCCAGTTTTCTGTCTTCAATGTTGATCTGTTCTGTTGGCAATGCTTTTCATGGAGTTTTTAATTTGACTTATGACTTATGTATCTCTCATATCCAGTTTTTTTTTCAGCATGGGTTTTCTTTAGGATTTCTATCTCTTTATTGAGTTCCATTTTTATATCCTGGCTTGACTTTATCTCATCTGTTTGAAATTCACTTAGGCATTTATTTGTGTCTTCTTTGAATTTATTCAGGATTTTTTCATACATTTATCTGTGTCTTCTTTGAGTTTTTTTGTACTTATTTATAATCATTCTTTTGAGCTCTTTGTCTGGCATATCCTCTCCGTAGCCCTCATGGGAATCATCTATGGGATTGGTCATTCTTTGGAGAAATATATTGGCTTAGTTTTTTTTTTTTCCTGTTACTCATTTTTTATTGAAATCTACCCATCTGGAGACCACACTTGGTCAGGTGTTCCTGGCACACCTGTGGTGAGTGGGTGTTTGCTAGTGATTGATGTTCTCTTGCTTGTCCTTGAGGTACTTGGTGCTTCCCTATGGATGGGGAAAGCGAGGTGATGATCTCAGGTTGATTGTCATTGTGCCCTGACTCACATGGGGGTCCCTGTTCTAGTTCAAGATCATTGGCAATGTGGGGGATACTCACCTATGGCCAATCGTCAGCAGCCATGGGGACAGAGAGGGTGCTGGAGAGAAGCTGGGCACAGCTCATCAATGGCTCACCCATGGGAGACTGCATAGGAGAAAAGCCAGACTTGAGCTTAGCAATGGCTGGCACGGTTTTTTTTTTTATTTTTTGAGGTAGGTTCTCACTCTAGCCCAGGCTGACTTGGAATTCACTGTGTAGTCCCAGGCTATCCTTGAACTCACAGTGATCTTCCTACCTCCTGAGTGCTGGGATTAAGGGTGCACTCCTCCATGCCTCGCTCTGAGGCCGTCCTTTTACACGCATGCTCCCCTCACCCATTCTCCACACGAGCTTTTAAAATACCAGTTGGCTCCTCCCATTCCTTTACTCCACAGCAACACTGGCTCCCATTCCTCTCGGTAAAACCCACCTCCTTACTGTGGCCCCCGAGGCCTCATGATCTGGCCCTGGCTTCTAACCCACTTCTGTGATATTCAGTCTTCTGCAGAGACACAGGCCTTGGGTCTTCGGAAGCAACGTCAACCACTGAGCCTTTTATTTCTTACCTCCAAGAGTGATCCTTGGGACACCCAGGCCGACTCCTGCCTCAGGACCCTTGCACTTGCTGCTCCCTCTGCCTGGAAACACCTCCTCCGCCTGTGACTCCTTCACCTCATTCAGCATCCTGCTTGTAATGTCACCCACCTTGTTAGCCAGCTGAGGTAACACTTTCCTTTTTTCATCGCTCTCCACCTCCTCATTCTGACGGAGTTCTTGGGAGCTTTTACCATTGACATTTGCATGAACTGTAAACTCGCGTGTACACCTGTTCATTGCTCCTCCGTCTACTGATGGCGATCTGCCTGCACACTGCCCAGAACAGCGTCTGGCCTGCAGTGGACATCAGAAACCAAACATTTACTAAATATTAGTGCCAAGCTCACGTCAACTTCTAGGGACTCGAAATGGTAAAATACCATTCTTTTTAAAATTTAATTAATTTGTCTGAAAGCAGAGAGAGAGAGAGAGAGAGAGAGAGAGAGAGAGAGAGAGAGAGAGAGAGAGAGAGAGAGAGAATGGGAATGCCAGGGTCTCTGGCCATTGCAAACAAATCCAGGTCATTAGGTTTTGCAGGCAAGCACCTTATCCACTGAGCCATCTCTCCAGCCCTGATCAGATACCATTCTTGCCCTTAAGGCCTCAACTCAATGTGGGAGAGATCGATACAAGAAGGGAAAATTGCACGTCCATGTGGGGAATAAAATATTGAAAAATTTGCAGGCACAAGTCTGGTTTGGCCCATATCAGCTAGGAAGATTGCTCATACCAAGAGCTTTTTAAAAATCAGAAGAATTGGAAGAAAACTCACCAAAAGAATTTTTCATCTTTGCCACATAACACCACCATTCATTCAACAGGAACCACAAAGGAGGCTCTTGACCTGGGTAAGGAGTGGATGTTTGTAGTGTTCATGGTGGATCCCAGTTGCCTGCCTTCTGTGGCTGCACAGGGCCCTGCAGACTGATGCCCTTGCCGCAGAGGCTGTTAGGTGCATACTGTCTAGTTACTTGGTGCAGGTGGGGCCTGGGCCTGTATTTGTACTTTGACACTTCCAGGAGAGTTTTCCTTCCTGACTCAAAGTCTTAGAGTCTTTTTTTAAAAAAAAATATATTTATTGTCCATAATGAGTTACATTATTTAGTGGGCAAACAATGCGTTGTTATCCCGAATTCCCGAATTCCCCCCCTCCCCATGCCTGATCAGTTGTATATCCTCCTCCGTGGGCTGTATGTATTAGTCCTTGTGGCAAGGGATCCTGGATATCTTAGTACTCAGCCCTTGGAGTCTTTTTGAGACAGGGTCTCATGTAGCTCAGGCTGGCCTTGAATTCTCTATGTAGTAGAAGATGACCTAGAATTCCTGATCCTCCCACCCCCACCTCCCAAATGCTGGGATTACAGATGCACACCATCAACTTGCCCTTCTTCAAGTGGCTATGACTATATTACAAATGGTGCCAGAAATACCCAAACCACAGTGGAACCTTGAAGTGAGAGACCGATGGACACTGATTGTGGAGAAAATGGCAGAGTAGGGAGACCACAGTCTTGAATCGTAAAGCTGAGGAACTAACTGGCCCCCAGTCTCTTACCCTGACAATGAAGTTTAACTGTCACAAACCCATCCCTTGTCAACTTGACATCCAAATGTATCACTTTTAACCATGACATTCCAACTGTAGTCCTCAAAGGCTCAAGACCACCTCATAACACAAAATGCATTTATTTATTTTTATTTATTTTTTGTTTTGGTTTTTTGAGGTAGGGTCTCGCTCTAGTCCAGGCTGACCTGGAATTCACTCTGTAGTCGCAGGGTGGCCTTGAACTCATGGCGATCCTCCTACCTCTGCCTCCCAAGTGCTGGGATTAAAGGCGTGCGCCACCACGCCCAGCAACACAGAATGCATTTAATTCATTTGTGAGAGTCCTCAAAATCTTAACAGTTCTAACATGGTTCAAAAGTCCAAAGTCCAAAACCTCTTCTGTGACTCAAGGAAATCTTTTTACTGTTAACCACTATAAAATAAAAAAGTAATTTAGAGCCTTTCAATATACAGTGACACAGAATAAACATCTCCATTCCAAAGGAATCCTATGAGGAGAGCAAAGAAAGACCAAAGCAGAGCAAGATGAAACAAACCCTCGAGGCAAACACCAAACCCTGAGTCACCAAGTCCAAGATCAGGGCTTTTAATAACATTCTCTGGGCCCTCCGGTTCTGCTCACTGCAGCACACATGGCCTCTCTGCTAGATTCCCTCCACCCATGTCTGCAGCTTCCCTTGGCGTGTGTCCCTGGCATCTCCAGAATGTTGGAGTCTCCACTGCAACTGAGGCTTCATTTTCACAGGGTCACCTTCCAGGGAATCCAACCCAGCCACGAACGGCCTGACCTCAGAGGCCATTTGGAACACTAGTGCAAGCCTCCATGGCTCTGTTATTCTTGCATCTGTGTGACAGCAAAACTCTGTGGATAGCACTATTACGGTCTTCTGTTACTTTGAGATGTACATCCTTCTACCAAGCTGAAGTGGCCTCTCTGGGCTTTTATGGCTGAACCTGGGAAAACACTCCCCTAGATAGTTGTCTTGAAGCAGGAAACTTCTTCAGTGGCATTCCAAGTTCAGGTTCTCTCTCTCTCTTTCTCTGTGCAAAGGAATTTTCATTTCACAAGTTCAAGCATTTGAAAGATAAGATCTTGTCTTTAGTATACCCTTCCTATTAACTCAGTGGTACTAATCCTTTTTCTTTCTTTCTTTCTTTCTTTCTTTCTTTCTTTCTTCCTTCCTTCCTTCCTTCCTTCCTTCCTTCCTTCCTTCCTTCCTTCCTTCCTTCCTTCCTTCCTTCCTTCCTTCCTTCCTTCCTTCCTTCCTTCCTTCCTTTCTGAGAGAGAAAGAGAGAGAGCACAAATACATGAATATGGGTGCATCAGGGCCTGCTGCCACTGCAAACGAACTCCAGACACATGCCACTTTGTGCATCTGGCTTTACGTGGGTACTGGGGAATTGAACCCAGACCATCAGACTTTGGAAGCAAGTGCCTTTAACCACTGAGCAATCTTTCCACCCCTGGTACCAATATTTTCAACAATTGTAGCTGCTTTTTGTGCACCTGCTTTGTCTGCAACTTTAAACTCCCTCACCAAATGGCACGTTTTTCATATCTTCCTGCCTTGAAATCTCATTGTAAACCTCACAAGTGCTGTGAGTAACAAATGGACCACAGCCTGAATGTTATGCTGTCTTGCAATTTCCTCAACCACATGTCACATGGGTAATGGAGGGGAGGAAACACAACAGAAGAAAACCTGGCATCAAAGTAGAAGAGGGACTGGTTGGAAAGAAGGGGTTCAGTGAAATGGGGATCAGGGAGGGAGGACAGAAGAAAGTCATGGGAAGGAATGGGGATCAAAACGCATCATGTCCATGTATGAAAGTTGTCCATAACAAAGTTTATGAAAAAGGAAATTTCCTCCACCTAACTGAAAGTCCATTACTTTTGAGTTTGGCCTCACTGAAATGATCAGGATATTGGTAGAAAGCAGATAGATTTTTTTTCTACAGAATGTAACATAAAAGGCCTCTACTCCAGTTCCTGACAGAGCAAGTCCTGTTCCCCTCTGGAATGTAATGAGCCAGGTAGCCACAGTCTGTGTTTTTCTAAGCATTCTGGTCTTCTGAACTCCCACTAGCGTTGCCTGCTCAGTTCTGCTTATAGACTCCAGCACTTCTCTGGCCGGCAGCTCTAACCTCTTCCACAATGCAAACCAATTTCAAAGGCCTAGATGTCAGGTTTGTCATGCAACAGCCACACTCCTCCATACCAACTGTCTGTATCAGTTACTTTTCTTCTTGCTATGATGAAACATTTGACAGGAAGCAACTTAGAAGGATTTATTCTGGCTTCCATTTTGAGAGGGTACAGCCCATCATGGCAGGGAAAGCATGGCGTCCAGCAAGAGATGGCTGACTTACATTTGAGTGGTTCACATAGCAGAGAGAATGAATGCCGGTGTTCTTCAGCCTTTCTCCTCTTTCCCTTTTTATTCAGTCTGGTGCCTTCCACATCCAGTGGGTCTCCCTCCTCAGTTCAATTTCTCTGAAAACACCCTCAGAAGCTCACCCAGAGCTGTGTCTCCTAGGTGACTCTAAATCTCATCAAGTTGACTTTCATTAAACCTGTGGACCAACACTTAATGGGCTTGGTGCATGGAACAAACTGGGTAGAGCTTCTACCCAACAGTTAGGAAATTTGCATTTTAATATCTGAGAATACTATGAGATAAAAACCAGCCATGTGTATGACACAAAACAAATATGAATAAACATAACATGCATTAGTGTGATGTAGATCTTTCTGTGGTCAGAGCAATCAATTTTTTTTTAAAGAATGGCAAAGGCAAGATGCGCTCACTGGTGCAATAGTGGCGCGATTGTTATGGGCTAACCAACTACTCTCTGATTTTTTGCCTGCTCCATGAAAGGAAGTTCCTGTCTGGTACTGAAAACCTAACCAAAAGCCTGTGATTGGGAAAGTCATCGGTGTTAAGAGAGAAACTACTACTGTTGTTTGGCTAAATGGATATGTTATACCCATAAAATTCTCCTCTAAATATTTATGTTTATGCTCATAGATTAGTGCTGCTCTCACTTTTGTCAGAGAAGCTTCTTCTTTTCAGATGACAGTGACTACGGGGGAGACTCAAAACATCAAAGTGGGGGCTGGAGAGATGGCTCAGCAGTTAAGGTGCTTTCCTGCAGAGCCCAACAACCAGGGTTCAATTCTCCAGATGCATAGAGTGGCACATACATCTGGAATTAGAGGCCCTGGTATGTCCTTTTCTCTCTCTCTCTTTCTGCTTGTAAATAAATAAATATTTTTAAAATATCAAAGTGCTGAGAATAATGACTGTTGAATGCTCAACACTAATTGAGACATGTTTATTGTACTCTTTGTGAACAAAGAACATTGTGAACGGATGAGTAGGTAGAAGAATGTGAGAGCCAGAGGATGAAGAGGAATGCATTGAGATACTGTCTTCCTGACACAAAGTGGCCATTGCATCCATGACGTCACACTGGCTGTTGTTACCCCCACAAGACCTGAACAATATTGAGACCAGCATGATGGAGGAGGGGAAAAGACATCAAAATGGAAGAGGGGCTAGCTGGATAAAAGCAGGTGTTCAGTGGAAGAAAGATATGGGAGGGAAAACAAAAGAAGATAAGGGGATTATGATCAAAATATACTATATATATACAATATATATACTACATATATTGTATATATATATTGTATATTGACTATATAGTCATATATAGTATATTGTACATATTTATATACAACATATAATTATATATAATGTATATAATATTGTATACAATATATATTGTATATATAATGTATATTGACTATATATACATATATATAGTCAATGAAAGTTTAAAAAAAGACTCGCAATAATTATAAATTTTGTGAAGAGTTGACCAGCTTTCCACCAGTCAAACAAGGAAAAGCCATGGTACTATTGAACTTGGTGAAATTTGCAGGATTATTGATTTTGTTTTATTTTGTCCACATTAGTACTTATTTTATTTTGTGGGGTGGGGGGAGGCAGAAAAGATGTCATACTGAAATCTTGTTTTCTGGGTAATCTCTGTTATGAAGATAAAAATATATCTATGTGTCTTAGTCATCATAGACATAATGTTACCAACTTTTCCTAAGCTGAAAGTTCATGATGTAGAATAGGGAAGAATGTGCATTAAGACTCATTAGAAACAGAATTTTGCTCACTCCACTGTGTCCAGTGTTTTTGCACCAGGGATCCCATGGCTCTTGAACAGCAGAGTCCCCGGCCATCATCCATGCATGCAGCTCTGAAGAGCAAGATAGAAAATTGCATTCATTTTTGTGGTAATGGTTGAGGCAATGCCTAGGTAAGGTTGAGCTCATTTTGCTGCCAACATCTCCCACAGATATGAAAGTCCATTACTGAAAAAGTAAATGTTTCTAAATTCCTTAATTTACCGTCTGAGAGGGTAATTCTTTGTCTGGACAGTTTGTTAAAAAAAATAATGCTAAGGTAATGCTGAGAGGCATGCCGAGGAAGCTGAGCAAGTTCTAGTGATCTGAAAGAGATCAGGAGAGGCGATAAAAATGAAATAAAATTAATATGGTGCAAACATCAGTTTAACAGCTGTATCTTCCCAGCTCATTTTGGGCCCATTTATAGTCAGTTGTATTTTTAAGATTACTGAGCCAGGAGGTCTAAATTAGTTCCAGGTTAGCCTGGGCTACATACTGAGTTTTAGGCCAGCCTTTGTTACAAGTGTGAGACCCTCTCAAAAAACCATTTAAAAAGATTCTGGAAATCTATAAATTCTTATAGATCAATAGAAAAAAATGAGAGTTTGCCAGGTTTTCCAATCACAAAATGCTCCCATCCATCGTACATTTCATGTAAGTAGCATAGGAGAGACAACTGGTTTCAGATTCCCATCTTCCTGAACAAAGCTCTGGATTTTAAGCAGGCCAACCGCAACTGAAGTTCATGTTTTTCAACTTTATTAGTAAGTTTTGAAGACAATCTTTTTAAAAAAATATTTTATTTATTCATTTTCAAGCAAAGAGATACAGAGAGAGACAGAGACAGAGAGAGACAGAGAGAGAGCACACCAGGGCCACCACCTTGTGGGTCTGGTATATGTGGGTATCAGGGAATTGAACCAGGGGCCTTAGGCACTAGAGACAAGTGCCTTAACCGCTGAGCCATCTCTCCAGCCCCTTGAAGAAGACAATCTTGAGGAAATGAAGTGAACTTGCATTTGGATAATGCTGAGCCAATGACTAGGCAGAGCTGGCATCTCTTTGGGGGAAATGCTTTGGGGTGAAGAGAAGATCTGTCTTAGACATGAGAGCAGGTATTAGCAGAGATGAGTCACAGCGACACTAGTCAAGTGTGGACCCAAGCCGACAAAATGCAGCCAACTCCTGCCACACGGTGGCATCTTAACCAGCAGCCGAGAAAGCCCACTAACCCTTCCGAAGACACACCAGCAGCTCTCCTTACGCATTACCATTCTGTCATGTAATGTCCGTCCTAGTAGACTTCCAATTCTAAAACCAACCTTCTGTTGTCTCCTCCAGGCCTGGGTTACCTGCAGGCGGTAACTAGCAAAGCTCTTTTTTATTTTGTTTTGTTTTTCCAGGTAAGGTCTTGTTCTAGCCCAGACTGACCTAGAATTCAAGGGTGACCTCTAACTCAGTGATCCTTCTACCTCTCTTGAGGTCTACACTAGGCTGCGTATGGGCTGTGTTAGGGATCAAAGGTCACCCTGGAGCATGCGTATCATCATGTGGCTCTGTCTCAGGCTCTGTCCAGCTCTACGCTCTGTCCTTTGTGTTTAGAGGTTCTTCTTACTCTAGAACCAAATGTCTGTACTCCTTTCGAGACTCCAAAGCTTCCCTGCTAAAATGATGGTTCTGTGAGCTTCCACCTCTGGGTCCCCTATATCCAGAGTTCCTTTCTCTCCATAGGCAGTGCCCAGAGTCCAGCATCGCAAGTAGGTATGGAAAATTGATCTTGGCCCTTCCTCAACTTCTTAAGATTAAGAGGTGGAAATCTCTAAGCAGTGTGTGTGGGGAGGAGCTGAGCTGAGCTAGGCTGCAAGGTGTCTGAAGGCTGAGGCAACCTAGGGGCTGTAACAGCAGGACCACCCAGAACCTGCTGGGATCAACATGGCCAAACAGCATGGTGACTAATTGTCTTTGCTTCGTTATGATATGGCCGTATCATTAGCTTTGCAAAACTGCCAGCTCCCATCATGCATCTGACAGCATGACACAGGTGAAGATCTCATGTAAGGACCGAAAAGGGAAATCAATTCCATTGTGGCAAATCCCAACCCATTCCTGGAGTTCCTTGCCTTGTCCCTGCCTTACTCATGACTGACGAATAACCCTCTCCTCAAAGTTTGCCCAGAAAATGATCTAGTCAAGATCCCAGCAATGAATGTGATTCTTTCCTGAGAAGCAGCGCACGCCCTTGAGTGTGCATTGTTGTATTTTCCTTAATAAACCCCACATTGCCCTTTCCTTTATAAGTATCTTCTTGTGTGTTTGTGGTGTGTGCATGTGAGCGTGCGTGCATATGTGTGTGTGTGTGTGTGTGTACACACTTCGTTATTGTGAATGTGGATGTATGTGGGCCACTCAGTGTGTGGGGAGGCCAGAGGACATCTTTCTTCCTTTCCTTCCTTCGCTCCCTCCCTCCCTCCCTCCCTCCCTCTCTTCTTCCTTCCTTCCCTCTCTCTCTTTCTCTCTTTCTCTTTCTTTCTCTCTTTCTTTCTGCCAAGGACAACTTTTGGGTGTCTGTCCTTGCCTTTAATCTCTTTTAAAGCAGTGTCTCTCATTCACAGCTGTAATCACCAGACTAGCTGGCCTGAGAGCTTCTGGGATGTTCTTTATCTCCCATCTTGCTGTCTGGCCATCTGGCTGCTGGAATTACAGAAGTGCAGCCTGGCTTCTGGTTTGCATAATGGTTCTGGGATCTGAAGTCAGGCGCTGAGGCCTGAGCAGGAAGCATATTATCCACAAACCCATCTCCTTAATGCCAATACGCCCTTTCTTTACATAATAAACTCCAACTTTGCTTAAAAAGAGCTGACTCAAGGTAGAAAAATATCTGAAGCCGACATACATGGTAAATCCGAAGGTAGCTTGTTTGCTGTGCTACTTGGAATGTAGTGTTCCCTGGGAGGCTCATGTGTGTGAATACTTGGTCCCCAGCTGAAGGTGGCTGACCCGACCCACGGGCCTAGTCAACGAGGGTCACGAGGGGGACCCTAGCCTGGATGAGTGGGAAAGAACGGGAGCGAGAGATGAGACCAAGACAGGAGTCTGATCAAGGTCTGTTTATTGCAGGCAACAGGCGAATTTATATGCTAGGAACAAGGAGACAGCTGTACGTTTCACTTTGCACAATACTTTGCACAATAGTATAAGTTTTTCAAACCCTGTTGCTGTAGGCGGTCACAGTGGCCTGGTATTATTGTAATTAGCTGCAAATGGCTGGTTTCGGGAAGCACATAACATTGCTAGATTTCCGCATAGCTCAGGGTCCACAGTGGGGCAATGCCTCAGACCCCGACAGTGGCACTGAGCTTTCTTAGCCTAACCTCACTTCCTGCTCTCCCTCTGCTTCTTGCCTGTCAGGATGGACTGTAGCCCCTATGCTGTAAGCCAAAGCAAACCCTGCTTTTAAGGCGTTTCTCATCAGATATTTGATCACAGCCATGAGAAAAGTCACTAATACATATGCACTATGTGTACAGGTACAGAAAATTGCTGCCTGTCGCAACTGCCAATTAAGTGAATTTTTGAGTCAGATGGAAGAGTAATTAATCTCAAACCCACTTGTACATTCCCCATCCACAACATGTAACATCTCAGGAATCCTTGGAGCTACTAATGAATTATAAGAGAGTAATTACTGCTGTTGTTTTATTTTGGATGCTCATATACACTTCTGTGAAACTTAGATTTGTTCTTTGAAAAGCAGATAGTAAAAGTACAGGGAGATAGATGGAATATATGTGTGTGTGTGTGTGTGTGTGTGTGTGTGTGTGTGTGTGTGTGTGTGTGTTAAAATCAGAATGTTTCCATGTTTGAACTCTGACTGCCATTTCATTGCAACTCTGTTTCCAAGAGTGACCCAGACCACCCCTCCCAAGGATCACTTCCCTGGAATGACCCAAATCACCTGCCCCATAGTCATTTTCTAAGGCAACATGAGCTGTCCTGCAGCCAAAGAATTTCCATGACCTCACCACCCCATAAGTATCCCTAGTCTGTAAGGGAATGGACTGCTGACAGGCCTGGTCACAGCCCTTCTCGGGCTTTCCTTGAATAAAGCCTGTCTCACCTTTTGAGCTGAGTCTTTCCT
The DNA here is from genome assembly GCA_004024765.1 of Zapus hudsonius. Taxonomy (NCBI): domain Eukaryota; kingdom Metazoa; phylum Chordata; class Mammalia; order Rodentia; family Dipodidae; genus Zapus; species Zapus hudsonius. The sequence goes on along the minus strand of PVHP010010016.1, from coordinate 22,927 downwards.
TTTTTTCCCTAACAAGACGGGATTTTACCATGCTTCTGAGGCTGGTCTCAAACTCATGAGCTCAATTGATCTACCTGCTTTGGTCTCCTGAGCATGCAGGACTACAGGTGTATGCCGCCAGGCCTGGTGATGGTGATCCCACCATGGCCTGGGAATGCTGGCTTCACTATGCCTTGCATCTATGGTTAAACACTGTTACTCACCAGCTGTAAGGCCTTGGGTAGTTACTTTATAAAGTTCTGAGCCTGTTTCCTTATCTGTCAAAATAAAAATGAGTTTAACATTTGTGCTGCTTATATTTGCTGTTAGGGTTACATGAGCCGAATATAAATCAGCATATTTAAGCAAACTTACTGGTTGCTCCATCAATCTCACTCCTTGTATTAGTTACTTTTCTTGTTGCTGTGATCCAGTGACTGATGAAAAACACCTTAAAGCAGGAAGAGTTTATTTTGGCTTACAGTTTGAGGGGCTACCTACAGTTCATCATGTGGGGGAAGGTATGATGGCAGGATTGTGAGGAGGCTGGTGACATTGTGACTGAAATCAGAAAGGAGGGAGGGAGAGAGAGAGAGAGAGAGAGAGAGAGAGAGAGAGAGAGAGAGAGAGAGAGCAATGAGTGATAGTGTTCAACTTGTTTTCTCCCATTAGTAAGTCTGGACCCCAGCCCATGGGAAGATGCCATCTACATTCACATTAGGTCTCTCTTCACTTAAACTTTCTAAAAACACTCCCATCGACACAGCAGAGACAAAGCTCCATGGTGATTCTAAATCTAGTCAAGTTGACAATGAAAGTTGACTTCACATTCCCTGCCTTGCTTAGCAGGAGCAAAGACATTATAATTCTTTTAAAAATACTTTATCCCTGAGTCAAGAGACAAAGAGAGAGACACAGAAAAAGAGAGAGAGAGAAGTAGATATTGAGAGAATGGGCTTGCAGAGCCTCTTGTCACTTCAAATGAACTCCATATCCATGGCCACTTTGTGCATCTGGCTTTATGTGGGTACTGAGGAATTGAACCCAGGCTGTCCGGCTTTGTAAGCAAGCAGCTTTAACCATTGAGCGACAGCTCCAGCCCTGGCCTTGCAGTTCTTTACCAGCAACAAAAAGCATTTGAAGGCTGGCAGGACATAAGATGATGATGGATTTATCTAACCTGCTTTAAATGATTTGTTAGGAGGAAGAACCTAAGTGCGTTGAAGGCCACCAATGTGGAGATGTATCATACAGGCAGCTTACCAGGCTTGCAAAGCCTGAAATGGGGTACATCTTCCTGAGGTTTCCCTCCCTGCCCTTCCCATCCCTGTGCAGCAATGGACTGGGTGGTCAATTTTGTTTGTGACTTTGGTTCTGTTCTTGGAGCTGCCCACCCAGGTCATGCTGGAAAGCTGCTGGTCACACACCTTTTGAATCCAGGCTCTGGAGCTGACTGTGCTGTTGGAAGTGGTGGGTCTGGGGGTGTGCTTGATGTATAGGGAGAAGGGGAGAGATGCTATGACATGTTATCAGTAGCCGTTTCCTGACTCCTCACTTGAAAAGTCTGTCCCCATCACTTCCTGGGTGTGGGTGGCAAGCCAGCCTCTCTGGTAGATGGGGTGATTGAAGGGCAGGATGGAGGCTGCCAGCCAGAGTCCAGATGTTATTCATGGGGACGGGGTGGCCTCTGGTCATGAAGTGAGTGGGTGGATGTTGACGTGCTGCAGAAACAGAGCTGCCCACTCCTCGCCTCCCTCCCCACCACGATCCTTGCATCCTCTCTCAGGACTGCAGCAGGATGCCACACACACTTGTGTGCAGAAGGATGGCCGGGTATGTCACTAGGTCATGCTGGACTTGTGCGGGGTAGAGGTGAGGCTGGAGTGGGACTTGTGGGTAAGGAAGCTGTAGGTACAGACTTTGCTGACTGGGAGACATCATTTGCTCTTCCTCCTGTCCCCAGTGCATAAGCATGAGCGATACTGAAGGTACCACAGCCATCTTCTTGGGATCCATAGCAATGGGAAGAGGGAACCAGACATTAAGAGTTGACGTTTTTAGGCTGGGTGCGGTGGCGCACACCTTTAATCCCAGCACTTGGGAGGCAGAGGTAGGAGAATCGCCATGAGTTCAAGGCCACCCTGAGACTACATAGTGAATTCCAGGTCAGCCTGGGCTAGAGTGAGAGCCTACCTCAAAAAACACAACAAAACAAAACAAAAAAAGAGCTGGCATGTGGGTGCATGTGTGTGCACAAGGGTACACATGCATGTGTTTGCTGTGTAGAGGTCAGAGGACAACCTCAGGTGTAATTTCTTAGGCACCACCTACCTTTATGAGACAGGCATGCTATCGGCTGAAAGTTTACCAATTAGGCTAGATTGGCTGGCCACAGCCCTGGCATCCTCCTGTCTTCCTCTTCTCAGTGCTGGGTTAACAAGTATGCGCCACCATGCCTGGCTTGTTTTTTAATGTGGGTTCTGGGAATCGAACTCAGGTCCTCCTGCTTGTGGGGCAGGCATTTTACCAACTGAGCTATCTCCTCAGCATCTTATTTGCATTTGTCTGAGAGTGAGGAGAACCAATGGTCTGAGAGCTCTACCTCTTTCCTGGGCTCTCAGATTCTAGGGACCATGGTGGAAAGCGAGGGTGGGGGTTCTAAGAGCCAGGAGACATTTGCCTAACTTGGGTATAGGGTTGTGTTTGGGGGTAAAGGGTGATGGGAGAGCTGACATGATCATGGTGCTTGGTAACCATACCAAGGTGGGACGTGTGCAAGTCTCCCAGCTTTGCTGCATGGCCATCTGCCTCACTCAGTCAGTTTCTCCAATGCCAGCTGTTCACAGCAGGAGTTTGGGAAGCACCCTACGGAGGTGAGGGAGATAATCTCATTTCTAAAATGAGATGCCTGGGAATGAAGGGGAAATCCCCTGCTTCTGGGAATTATATGGTTAATGAAGAAACCTATATGGGTGATAGGGGGCAGTTGAGGCTCTGGGAGTCCAGGGCTGTGGGGATTTAGCCAGAAGCCTTGAGGCTGTCTAGAGGCAGTTAGGAATTATGACTTCTCTGCAATAGTTTACAGTGCATCTCACCTTGTTCTTTCAGTATAAAAGATTTCCTGGTTACTGTTAAACTTGCAATAGATAATCAGCCCAAGACGCCTTCAATTATAGGTAGACACAGCCTCCAATATATGGCCCTTGAGTTTAGCCCTCAGTTGGATGCCCACTTTGGGGGTCCCACCCATTCCCATTTGGGTGCTGTACTCCTGCGGTTTCTGTCTTTGTCGATCTGACTCCTGTCCACTAAAGCCTATCACCTTCCTCTCTCTGATCTGGTGAATTCTCACTGCCCAGGGATGGTAATTCTTTACCACTCCGTGGGTAAGAATGTGTTCCAGGGAGAGCTCACTGTGAGCTGCTCTTCCTGTCTCAGGAAGATGAGCATTTTTTGACCTTGCACTTGACATTGTATCTGATTCAGGTACCCAGGAAGGAATCATGCCCAAATTCTGAGCCAAGTTGTGTCAGAGATGGGGGACAGGCAGAACCTGGGCTCTTCAGTTGCAGAATTAGCCTACAGCTTCCCTTGCCCTGACATTATGCTGGGCAGTGTATCATCTTACCTCCTGTTGAAGCCAATTGAGTCAGGACTTTCAATGACTCGTGTCAAAACTTCCTGGTGTATGATTTAAGTGTGTGCTGAGGTCTGTCATGAAAATAAAAAGTGAATGGATGTCACAGAGCTTACTTAACTCACCCTGTAAGGAAGGCACCAATGGAATGTTAAAGAAGAACAAGAGAAAATCCAAAGAGCCAAACATGTGTAGAGAAATAAAGAATGCTAAAGGCAGAACACATTAAAAATCCTTATAAGTGGATTCAAACTCTACTCGTGGGAAGAGAGGAAGGAAATGAAATAACCTACCTGAGAGATTTAAGTTTCACATCTGTAGGGCTGAAGCAGTTAAGGTGTTTGCCTGCAATGCAGAAGGACACAAGTTCGATTCCCCAGTGCCTTTTTAGAGACATTAGTGAAGGTACTGCCTGTCATGCCAATTACCTTTCTCATTTCTGTGACAAAATTCCTGAAAAAAGCAAATTAAGGAAGGAAGCATTGATTTTGGCATGTCTTTTGAGAGTACAGTTTATCACAATGAGAAAATCATGGTGTTGGGAGCTTGAAGCAGCCAGTCACATCATGTCCACCACCAGGAAGCAGAGAGATGCGAGCTCAGCTGGCTCTCTCCTTGTTCTGCAGCCTGGGACTCCAGCCCGTGGAAGGCTGCCATGCAGTTAGGATGAGCCTTTCCTCCTCAGCTTAACCCTTACAGGCACACATGGGTTTCCATGGTGCTCTCAAATCCCGTCAAGTTAACAGCCAAGGTTAAACACACCACATACCTGCACAGGAGAGAGACAGAGAGAGATTCTCTCTTGCCTTCCTCAGGTCACAGAGATGCTCAGCATCCTACAGAGTCCTGCAGTGTGAGGATGTCACATGCCTGCTAACGGGGGTTCAGGGACAGGGACTTGGTTCTGCTTTGGTGCTGGGTTTCCTGTCGAGATGGAAGAAGGCAGCTCCACGTTTCTCTCTTACAGGACAGAGTTTGGGTCCACAATCACCATGTATGGTGTGCTTGTATGTTGAGATGTATCATGGCCAATGCCACAGGGACATGTTCTATTTATGTGGCTTCAGAGGGTGGTGAGGGGTTGCTTGGGTGACCCTCTACTATTCTCCCTTCTCCCCAACGCACCCCGTGTCACTCCACAGGCTTGGCTTGCTGTAGTGTTCCGTGTGCCATGGGTTGTCAATGTGGACTGCCTGCCGGGGTGAGTGATTGAGTCTGCTCCAGCTGTCTGGTCAAGAAGGAGGCCAGTCTTTAAGTGTTCCAATTATATTGTTCCCATGCCTGGATGTGCTTTGCTTCTTGTAAATTGAATGACAATAAAAGCCCTAATGATGGCTTTGTAAGTGGCCTGTCACATCCTGTAGGGAGGGAACTCTGTGGTCACCAGGACCTGCTGTACTTCAAATGTCAAAGATGACAAACTGAACAGCCATAGGACACCTGTCACTCCTGGTGACAGAGGAGCAGGCAGTGGGGACGGGGATGCTCCATTAGGGCGAGCTCCGAGTGGTGCCAGGGAGCCCCAGGGTAAACAGTGACAGTAGGGGTGACTTTTCCACATGTTCCCAACACCAAGGCACTCCAACCTGTTCTCCCCGCTCACCCTTCTCTTTTCTTTCTTTCTTTCTTTCTTTCTTTCTTTCTTTCTTTCTTTCTTTCTTTCTTTCTTTCTTTCTTTCTTTCTTTCTTTTCTTTTCTTTTCTTTTTTTTTTTGGTTTTTCAAGGTAGGGTCTCGCTCTAGTCCAGGCTGACCTGGACTTCACTATGTAGTTTCAGGGTGGCCTTGAACTCACGGCAATCTTCCTACCTTTGCCTCCCGAGTTCTGGGATTAAAGGCGTGCGCCATCACACCCGGCCCATACCCTTCTCATTTCTGATAAAAAAAGATCAGCAGTCCATTCTTGTAGGCCCCCTAGACTGTGGGATTTTGAGTTATTTAGGGATATATGTATGTATATATATACTCATAATTGTTATGGAATCCTTAGGCTGTTGGCATCTTGAAATTGGAGTAGCTGTTATAACCCCCAGAAAACCCTCATAAGATCCAACTCATTAACATTCTCTGGGGGAAGGAGTTGGGGAAAGGGCCATTGCACCCTTATTTGAGATTCCAACCCCTGGCTCCCTTTGCCCTCAGTTGTATGAACACTGACCCATCTGTCCACGGTCTTGGTTGGTGCTAGAGGACATAGGAAGTAACAGGCTGACTGAAGGCAGGTGGCAATATCTATGCAGCTTTCAGGAGGTTGTCACCCACGTTGGGGTGGGACGTTTTAGTTACAGAGCTATTAGGGGTCACCACCCTATTGTAAGTAACTTTCACTCATGCTCTTTTAAGTCCAATAAACTCATTGGTTCACCAAGCTGGGCTTGGGTGGAATGGTTTCTTTGACCTGTCACACATGCCTTATCTGTGGCGAATTCACATTAGCTCACATCTCCCTAGGGAAAGGCACGCCATAATGTTTATTATTTTAACCATCATACGTAAGCCTTCCATGGCAGTGAGTGTGTTTACAATGTCATGTAACCACCCACTTTGGACCTTTGTTTTGCTTTCTTCCTCTGGGAATTTAGCTGCTCTCAGTGTGCCTTGTAATTAGAACCATGTGACATCTGTCTTTCTGTGTGTGGCTTATTTCACAAAGCCTCATAGTTCCATATTGCAGTGTATATCAGAATTGCACTCTTTCATGGTTGTGTGATATTTCAGGGTGTGGACACACCACCAAGCTGGGTTGGGAGGGACCAGGTAATCACTGTTAGCTGCATCCTGGGCATTGGCAGAGGTCATGATCTTTGGTACAGAGGTTACTCTTGACCTCACAGAACAGCTGGTTTCCTTACCCTCTTTTCTCTGACCCTGTGTTTAACACCCCAGGACAAAGGTGTGAAGGGGAAACATGGAGGAACCAAGGGCAAGTGGGTCCTGGGTTTAGAGAAGTGAACCAGCTGAGGAGAAGGCTGTCTGCATTTATACAGAGGATGCATCTACATCTGTTGCCATGGGAACAGTGGTGAATGCTCATCTAATCAAGAGCCAGCCAGTGCTCTGCAAGGCTGAGAACCCCCTCGTCTCACCCTCCCTTTATTCTCTATCACACTGAGTGACAGGTGATTTCTCATGGCACCCACTGCTGCAATCAGGTAATGAAGTCACCGAGCAGTCGACTTCAGAAGGACTTAAGACCCCTTGTCTTGACACAGGAGGAAACTGAGGCCCAGAGGAGCAGTGGATGTCTCTGGGACCCTTGGCTGCAGGCGACTGATCCTGATTCCCCTAGCTCCTCCATTGACCCCCTCCCTTCCATGGACAGCAGGTGCTATTTAGGAGTTGACAAGTGGGTTAGTGCATCTAGAGAGATCCCCACAGTAAGGGGACACAGTCAGTTTCATACCTGCCTGTTTCTACCTGATACATGGCATACCTTTGCCCTTGGAGTTGTGGTGGTTTGACTCAGGTGTCCCCCATAAACTTAAAGTGTTCTGAATGCTTGATCCCCAGAGGATGTCAGTTTCAGAATTGGAACCTTGTTGGAGGTGTGTTGTTGAGGTTGGGCTTATGAGATCCCCCTTTCCAGTGTTTGGCACACCTTCCTGCTGCTGTTTGCAGTGCTGTGGCAGAGGTGATGTCCACTCTCTGCTCATGCCGTCATTTACCCTGCCATGATGGAGCTTCCCCTCGAGTCTATAAACCAAAATAAACCCATTTCTCCCATCAACTGCCTTTGGTTGGGTTCTTTGTCACAGCAATGAGAAACTGACTACAGTAGTTTTGGTACCAGAGAGTGGGATGGGTTATTGATGCTAGAACTCTGATTCTGTGGCTTTGGCCTTTTGCAACTGATGTAGGAGGAACATAGACAGATTTGAAACCTTGGCCTCAGAGATGCCTTGCAGTGCTGTAAGTACAGCTTCAGGGACTATTCTGGTCAAAGTTGAAAGGCCTGAATGCAGTAAGAGCTATGAACTGTGAGGTTTGGCTTATGAGGGTGAGAAAGAACTTTGTTGCAACTGTGCCAGAAGCAGTTTGTGTGAGAGGCTTGCTGCAGTCTTCCTGCCTGTGTCCTGAGAACTTGTGCAGGGTTGCTTTACATAAAGATGGACTAGTGTGAGCAGATGTTGATGGCACAGAAAGAAATGAAATCTTTGGGCTTGAAACTTCTGCCTGTTCAGCTCCAATTGTTTGAGAGATTACAACCATTGAGATTGGGCCAGGTGATCTGCATTGGGACAGCAGGAAGAATGTGGACTCTTTTGAAGTAAGGGGCTGAATGCTGAAGGAGATTTCCTGCTCTTCAGAGTTGGCTTTATTCCCCCTGGATTAACAAATTGGTAGCCCACCTAGTACTATAGAGTATAATAAATGCAGGAAGAGAGGGTCATTGGATTTGCAACATGGTTTTGTTTTTTGGAAATGGCCATGGCAGTTTGAAGCAGGTGTGTTGGATTGCTTGTGTGGAGGCCCAGTGGAGTCATGAGGATGAATCATGGGTAGCAGTAGAGACCCAATAAAGTGTTAGGACTATGGGATGACTGCCAAGGAGAGCTGCCAGTACCAGATAAAGTTTTCAGGGACTGAGTAGCCTGGCTGGAGGGCGGAACTGGAACTCCAGAGACCTATCACTGGTTAGAATTATGAGACTTGGAGTTATAGTTTGATGTTTGCCCTGTTTGATTTAAATCTTGTATTGGTTCAATCTGTCTTTGTTATGCCCAATGCTATCCTTTGCAGTGTGAGTTTGTTCTGTGCCATTATTATTATTATTATTTGTATTACAGCTCAGTTAAAGACCCTAGATTACAGGATGCTTGAACAGCATTGGGATGGATAAAAACTATAGGAACTTTTAAAGTTGAACTGAATGCACTACATTTTATATTATGTACGGTTATTAGTTTATGGGGGAGGGGCCAGGGTGGATGGTGGTGGTTTGATTCAGGTGTCGCTCATAAACTTAATGTGTTCTGGATGCTTGATCCACAGCTGATGGCAGTTTTGGTTTTACAACCTTGCTGGAGCTGTGTTGTTAGGGGCGGCCTTATGAGGGTTATAACCAGCTTCCCCTTGCCAGTGTTTGGCACACCTTCCTGCCGCTGTTTGCAGTGCTGTGGTGGAGGTGATGTCCACCCTCTGGTCATGCTGTCATTTTCCCTGCCATCATGGAGCCTCCCCTCAAGTCTGTAAGCCAAAGTAAACCCATTCCTCCCATCAGCTGCCTTTGGTTGGATTCTTTGTCACAGCAACTTGACTCTGACGACAACAGGGTTTCTGGAGGCAAGTATGGCTGTGAGAGGCCCTGCCCTGGATAGGGCCTGGATAGGGAATCCCCTTTGGGGGACGAGAGTATCTCAACATGTGACAATTTATAACATTTTTTTCCTTTTCCCTTATGGGAAGGACATGCAAGTAGCAAATATAATTACTGTCTGTTGTCTTTAAGAAAGGAGATAAATTTTATATTTAAAAGACCTAGAACATGTTCTACTCACAGAATCTGCTTACAAAATTCCTCATAGGAATTTCCCTGAGCCAAGAGTACTGAGTGGTTTGTAGTGTTCTTATTAAAAAACAGAGAAGGAACTGCCCTTTGGACCAACCTCAGATGAGCAGCTTTCTTTCTGCGGAGGAGATGGCAGCTGACTGTTTAGGAGACTGTTCGAGGTGGATGAGCCCCAACCCAGTCCTCCCTGAAAAGGGTTCCTGGAAAGTCCAAACATTCAAAAAGGAAAATCTCACCAGCTCAGGGTTTGCGGTGCTATGGCCACCATCTGACTTGTTTGGGATTTCCTGGGGTGGAAGAAGGAGGGAGGGCACAATGATCCATTCTTCAGTGAGTGGCCATCAGTCTCAGGCTGGCTGATGGCTGCTAAGGTGAATCACGAATGACATGTCACCCTCCTGCTTGTTAAGAAAAAGCTGGGCCAGCTTGACTCCAAGCAGAGGGTCTTCCCTGCTCCAGGGAGGCTCTACAGGCCACACTACCTGTGCTCCTCTGTGTGCAGGATAGACCCAGGGCACAGACTATGGCTCTAGGTGACAGTGGTATGCTCAGCTAGGAACCAGGAAAAGACATGGAAGTCAGGTGGGGAGCTTTAGGTCATGTGGTCCATGGTCATCTGAGAGTATTTCTGTGGGATCTGTAGCAGCTGCCGAGTGTATCACTTGGGACTATGCACCCAGTGGGAAATGATGGCAGTGGGTACTACTGGGGCCCAGGGAGGCCACTGAGTGCTGGTTTTGTTGGGACTCGTGGGTCCCACTCTAGCAGAGTGTAAATGACCAGTGTCAATGCAAATCCCGTGTCCAGAAGCCTGGAATGTCTGGTTATGTCCTTTGTGTGGGGAGTGTCATCTGTGTGAAAGGTTGCAGTCCCCCCTCCCTTGGCAGGAAGGACACGATAGGGAGAATTGTCATTGGTAAGAACTTGCTCTGATGTCACAGGGTCCTTTTCTCTCTAGAGACCTGGCCACCTCCTTAGTAGCTAGGTATTTGTGTGTGTGTGTGTGTGTGTGTGTGTGTGTGTGTGTCTATGTGCATTTGTGTGTGTGCACGTGCACGCATGCGTGCATGTGTATGCAGGTAATATATGTGTGTGGAAGCCAGAAATCAGCATCCACTGTCTCAATTACTCTTTTTAAAATTGATTTTTTTATTTTTCTCAAAGTAGTGCCTTACTCTAGCTCAGGCTGACCTGGGTCTCACTCTGTAGCCCCAGACTGGCTTCAAACTCATAGTGACCCTCCTATCTCTATTCAGGAGAACCCGAGTGCAGGGATTAAAGATGTGTGCCACCATGCCTGGCTCTTCACCTTAGTTTTTGAAGCAAGGTATCTCACTGAACCCAGAGCTCACCGATTCAGCTAAATTAGCCAGCCAGCAAGTCCCATGGCTCCTCCTGTCTGCCTCCCCAGAACTGCTGATGAACCAAGAGCCTCACACATGCTGGACAACACACACTCTACCACTCCCTAAAATCCCAGCCCTCCTTACTGTTTTCTAGGTAGGCCTCAGCCTTCTGAGAAGCTGGTATGACAGGTCTGGTGGTAGTCCTTAGGGTTTAAGTCTGATAATTGGTTCAAGCCTGGGAACAGAGAGAGGAGTCACTGTTTCCTCTTGTTAGGTGGCTGACACAGGCTGGTCCCTGCTTCTCCTTCAGATGGTGGCAACTGATGGCTGCCTGTGGATTTTGCTCCACTGGGCACCAGTGCCATTTCTACAGCCGCTTGCAGGAACAGCTCCTAAAAACACTGGTCAGGGGTGTGTGGGCACATTCCTCCAAGGCAAGAGATGAGCTGTTGCCCCTTAAGTCTCACACAGGGAAGGAAGCCAGAGGCCTGGCCTTGACTCTGGCCTATCAGATGTTGTGGTCATTTCACCAATGGCTTCTGACGAGTCATTACTTTGAGGTCTGTGGTGTTTTGAATTAGATGTCCCCCCATAAACTCATTTGTCTAAGCAGTTACTCACCTCTTATACAACCTGAGGGAGAAATCTTGCAACCTTTTAAATTTCAGCTTTCTTGGACCTATTGACTTCCTGTCTCCTGACCTTCCTGACCCTCCCTCCTCCCATCAGGAGAAAATATTTCAGTTTGGAGGTATTTGCTATACAACAGTGTTCTTCCTTACCAGTCCAGGATCATATATACTGAGCTTTAACTAGCAGGACAGGATGTGGGCACAACGCCCAGGGATCCTGTGTCCCTGTGGGGGAAGGGACAGTGCCTGAAGCAGAGGTGTGAGCTTCTATAAAGGAGCAAGGGGCACCTGTCAGCTCATGGTCCTGGGGACCTGCAAGGGCATCTCGGGACAGCCCCTCCTGTGCCAGGGTCCATCATCTCCACAGATGGCCAGCTTGGATGACCCCTGAGATGTCCTGCAAGTGATCAGCCTGGTGTGCCTGTGTGGAGGTAGATAAGGGCTTCCTCCTGGCTTCCAGAGAGGCTCTCTGTACCCACATTCTCCATGGCTCCGCTGATGGTTTACCCAGTGTATTGATTAACTCTCTCATGACTGCAAATACCCAACAAGAACAACTTAGAGGGGATGTGCTTATTTCAGCTCAAGGGGATACCACTCATCATGGTGGAGAAAACATGGCAGACGAACATGAAACGGCTGCCACCTTCAGTCCACAGTCATGATGGAGAGAGGAATACTGGTGTTCAGTTTGTCCAGGACCCTGGCCCAAGGAATGGTGCTTCCCACAGTTAAGGTGGGTCTTCCCACCTCAATTAGCTTCTAGAGACCCCCTCACACGAATGCTCAGAGGTTAATTTTCTAGGTGATCCCAGATCCTGTCATGTTGACAGTCAATATAGAGCATTACACACAGCTACTGCCTGGCTGCCCAGGTTTGGAGGACTACGTATGTGCCCATGATGGTTTCTGGTCATCTGAGCAGCAAGTGAGCCAACCCCAAATGCTCACCACCTGCTTTCTGGGACACTCACCTGCCCTGTGAGTCAGCTCAGGAGCCCTGAGAAGCAGACCCGGCAGAAGAGGAAAGTTGAAAGAAGTTTCTGGGGAACGGGGCAGTGAGCCTCCTGTTTGTCAGTGGCCCCTCCCTGTATCTCTGGGAACAGGCAGCAAATATGTCTTCTGCTGTGTCTTTCCCTGTGATGCAGTGGACCTGGGGCTTTTGGAACATTTTCTTGTGTCCTCCCTAGGTATCCATTTTCAGTGTCACCCTCATCTCATTTATAGAGCGCAACAAAGTGACAATGTGTTGTACACTTGCAGATTGCTTGAATGATTTATTTTAAATATCCTCATCACAAGCGATAAGCATATGAGGCAATACATATGTTAATTATTTCAGATTTAGTCATTCCAAACTATACAACATAGCAAATTTTTAACCTATAAATGTATACAATTTTTGTCAATAAAAACATTTAAAGAGCTGGCCTCAAATCCAATCAGAGAGTAGTTGGTTTCCCCCCAAACAGACATGCCACCATTGTACCTGTTAGTACATTGGGCCTGGCTGACCAGCTATAGAACTTGCACGGTCCACTGCTGGCTAAAACCAGTAATCTCCTTTCCCTTGCAGCGGCTTCACAGCTCTTTCCAGCATCCTCACAGCTCATTGACAGGGAGGAGCTTTCAGCTCAGCTCCAGCTTGATTTCTCAGTGAGCTACACCCCAAGCATGCAAGAGTCTTCCCATGCAGCTCTGGTGGCCACCCAACTATCTTTGATAACTTCCTGGCTGGGAATCAGTTCTCTAAGGAACCCTAACTCACTTAGATGGAAGTTAGTATGTGTGATCACCATTAGGTGCTAGGGTGCTCAAACCTCTGCATTAGTCATTGTTTTCAGGGTGTTCACTGGCTGGAACTGGCGAAGGATAGACCTATACAATTTTCTGTTAAGTTTAAGGCTCTTACATCTATAATTCCTTATTCCACTCTGAAATTTCAGCTTCTCTGACTCCAACATACTTCATGCTTCTTTTATTCCAAAAGATCTAAACAATAGTTTCATAATAAGCTACTTAAAGTATAGCCAACTATTTCACTAAGAAAAAAATATTTTGGGATTTTTTTTAAAGGGGGGGAGTTCTTTTGTTCAGAGATCCCTTCCCATTGGGTGAATAAAACCCAATGACTGCTCTTTAAACAGATGAATCAGTGCTGGGCCACAGGAGAGGTACACCCTCTGACACAGTGAGGTTTATGTGTTTCATTCTGTTTTTAATTTTAAAAGGTTGCTCTTAAAAGTTTAATGCTACTTAAGATACATAAAATATTTATATTAAATCAAAAGAGTAGGTGTATTCAAGGATGCCTAGCTTTTAAACTTGTTCTCTCTTTTCTACTGCTTCTTTCTTCCTGTAACAATTTTTAATATTTTATTGCTCATTTAATTTGAAAAAATACAAATGTACAATCTACCTTTCTCAAATAAATAGCAGCTTCCTTCACTTGCTTGATAGCACTACTTCCTGACAACCCACATGTAAGAGGTAGAGCTTTAATATTATTATTTTATGTTTAAAATTTCTTATATATAGTTTGTTGAGAATATTCCTCGTGGCCCTACCCCTTGGGAAGCCCTCCCCCTGCCAGTTTTCCTCTTTGTTTCCCTAGACATTTTCACTTCTACATATATTTACTATATGCATACAGGATTTTATGTGATCATATAAACTCTAGGAGTCACAAATGAGGGAAATAATGCACTATTTGTCTTTTCTGGGAATGGTTTAATTCACTTAATAGGATTGTCACCAGTAATATCCATTTTCCCAACAATTACATACCTTTATATTTGTGTGTGTGTGTGTGTATGGAGTGTGTGTGTGTGCGTGTGATGGAGTGCTTGTGTGTGCTCTTTTGTGTGTGGGAGTGTGTATGTGAAGGCTAGAGATAGATATCGGTGCTGGCTATCTCCCTCATTGTTCTCTACTGTATTTTTAATGCTTATTTTATTTATTTATTTATTTATTTATTTATTTATTAGGGAGAGAGAGAGAGAGAGAGAGAGAGAGAGAGGAGAGGCAGGCAGAGAGAGAACAGGCATGCCAGGGCCTCCAGCCAGAACTCCAGACTCATGCCACCTTGTGCATCTGGCTTTATGCAGGCACTGGGGAATCAAACCCAGGTCCTTAGGCTTTGCAGACAAGTGTCGCAACCACAGAGCAATCTCTCCAGCCCTCCACTGTATTTTGGAGAAAGGCTCTCTCTCAGCCTGGAGCTCACCTGGTTGTTAAACTAGCTCCCCAGCCAGCCCCAGTGATCCTCCTGTCTCCACCTCCCTGGCACTAGGATTGCAAGTGTGCTCTGCTTGACTGTTCCATTCTTTATGACAGAATACCAGGGAGATGACAAATTTGGTAAAGTGCTCATTCTGCAAGTATGAGGACCTGAGTTCAATCCCTAGCACCCACGTAAAGACCCACGTAATCTCAGTGCTGGGAGGTAGAGAAAGGTGGGTCCCTAGATTTTGCTGTCTGTCTAGCTAGCCAATTGGTGAGCTCTATGTTTAGTGAAAGACTTTGTCTTAAAGAAATATCATAGAGGGGGATTGGAGAAGAGGCCTGTCATCGCTCTCTGGCCTCCACACACATGCCCACAAACATAGGGTTAATATGAGCATGTACACACACATGCACAGGAAAAGTTGTGTAAATACATCACATTTTCCTTATTCTTTCTTTTGTTGTTGAGCACGAAGGTAGATTCCATAATTTAGCCATTGAAATCCCCATCAAAATTCCAATGCCATTCTTCCTAGAAACAGAAAGAATAACATTAAAATTCATTTGGAAGCACCAGACATCAGATAGCCAAAGTAACCCTGAAGAGAGAGAGAGAGAGAGAGAGAGAGAGAGAGAGAGAGAGAGAGAGAGAGAGAGAGAGAGAGAGAGAGAGAGAAAAGAGACAGAGAGAGAGAGAGAGAGAATCCCCATGCCTGATTTCAAGCTACATTACAGAGCCCTAGAGACCTGTGTGCAGCACTTAAAGCCTGAAGGAATCCATGTGAATCAGCCATAACTCAACAGGCAGTGCGTCTCCTCAGCATGTGAGTTACTTCCTATCTTGTGTGATGACGTTCTGTGATGACAGCCTTTGTCTTGACTTTTGGGAAGAGATTCCTAGAAGGGGAGTTGCAGCACCAAGGGGGAAAGCATTTGTGATTGGCTGTGTATGACCACAGTGCTCTCCGAGGGGTTTAACCCTTCAGCTTCCTCACCAGCAAATGCATGAAAGAACTTCCCTTCCATCTCACTGAGCAAGTGTGCTGTCAGGATTTTAAGTTTTGTCCCTAATGCAGGGGAGAAACAGAGTCACAGGGTGATTTTAAGTTCTATCTCTTTTCTCATGAGTAAAGTTAAACTCTTCTCATATGGTTAAAAGCCATTTTAAAAAATTTTCTGTGCCTGTTCTGTTCATATTCCTAGGATATTTTTCTACAGACTAGCTTTGTATTTCTATCTTATCTTTTATGTTGCTTTTGAAATATATTCTCAATTAGTTATTGATTATTATTATTTTCAAATTTATTTTAACTTGTTTTTAGTTATTTATTCATTTTTTTCAAGTAGAGAGAGAGAGAGAGAGAGAGAGAGAGAGAGAGAGAGAGAGAGAAGAGAGCGCACCAGGGCCACCACCTTATGGGTCTGGCTTATGTGGGTACTGGGGAATTGAACCGGGCGGGGGGGGGGGGGCTTAGGCACTGGAGGCAAGTACCTTAACCGCTGAGCCATCTCTCCAGCCCCTGTTTTTAGTTATTTACTCATCTATTTATCTGTTTTTATTGAGACAGGGTCTCATGTAGCCCAGGCTGACCTTGAACACTTGATCCTCCTTCACCTCTAGAATTTGATGAACTTACAGGCCTGAGCTTTTAAATTGTCTTATGTTTAATTGCTGTACATATTTGAATTTATCTTTTACTTATTTTCTTTGTTGTTACTCGATTTTAAGTTACTGGTTTTGTGTGTTTGTTTTTGAGACAAGGTATCGCTATGTAGCTCAAGCTGGCTGTGAACGTGTGATCCTCCTGTCTTGGCCTCCTGAGCGCTGGGATCACAGGTGTGCACGGCTCTACCTGGCTGGATTTTAAGTCATGGCTAAGAAAGCTATTCATACTCCCAGATTTTGCAGTTTACCCAGGTTTTTTTTCTAGTATTTATGCAGTGAGGGTTTTTGTGTTTTTTGCTTCTCTTTTGAGGAAGGGTCTCGCTCTAGCCCAAGCTGACCTGAATTCATTATGTAGTCTCAGTGTGGCCTTGAGCTCATGGAGAGTCTCCTATCTCTGCCTCCTGAGTGCTGGGATCAAAGGCTTGTTTGTATTTCTTAATCATTCAGTATATATGAGAACTGGACCCAGCTTTATCTTGTATTATTTCTAATATTTATGCAGATTACTAATTTCACTTTTTAAGTGATCTTTCCACAGTGCCTTGAAATGATGAGTTTATTTTATATTACAGGCGAGTCTATTGTTTAATTTTTCTTTTCTGTTCGTGGATCTATGTGTTCATTACTAATATCCTGTCATATTATTCTAATGGAAGAATTTTATATGTAACCCTTTCTTTTCTTTCTTTCTTCCTCCCTTCCTCCCTCCCTTCTTCTTTCCTTCTCTCTCTTTTTCTTCCTTTCTTCTTTCTTTCTCTCTCTTTTTTTTGAGGTAGGGTCTCACTCTAGCTCAGACTGGCTTTGAATTCACTATCTAGTCTCAGGGTGGCCTTGAACTCACAGTGGTCCTCCTACCTCTGGCTCCAGAGTGCTGAGATCAAAGGTGTATTCTACCATGCCCACTTTACATGTAATTCTTTCTTGTTGCTGCTGTTTTTCAGAATTTCCCTGGCTATTCTTGTTCAGCTATAGGGGGAAAAAAAGCCCTTGACATTTGTATTGGAATTACATTACACATAGACAATCTGGAGAGAACTAACACCTCAATGGTGCTAAGGAACATGATATCTTGTTATTTGCTCAGAATGTCTTCTGTTTCTCTGGAGTGCTTTCCAGTTTGTTTTGTTTATCCTCATTCAGGTTTTGGACATTGTGAATAGACTGTGCTATTGAGCTCCTCCTCCAAGGAAGGACTGTCAGCGTGGAAGCAAGGGGCTTAGCTGACAGATTTAGTCTTATTGGGGTCTGCCTCAGCTTTGGGGCCATGGTTATGCTATACTTTTTTTTTTTTTTTTTTTTGGCTTTTCGAGGTAGGGTCTCACTCTAGCCCAGGCTGACCTGGAATTCACTATGTAGTCTCAGTATGGCCTTGAACTCATGGTGATCCTTCTACTTCTGCCTCCCGAGTGCTGAGATTAAAGGTATGTGCCACCACGCCTGGCTAAATTTCCTTTTCTTTTTGTTCTGCTATTCTTATTCTTATGAATTGTGTAAGCCGAATATAAGAGCCTGGAAATGCCTGACCATTCCAGAATGGCCTATAGGTCTCAGAGACCCCAAAATATGTAGAAGGTGAGAGCTGAAATTTAAGAATGGTGATTCTTCTCATTGTCCCATGAAAACAGTTGGTTTTTATTTACATCAGGTCTCTAGAAATAAAAGAGGCCCAAGAAAATAAAGTTAATTTTTTGATGCAGAAAACCATTTTTTGTCATGTGTCTTTGTGTAAAGTGTGTATGTGTGTGTGTGTGTGTGTGTGTGAAGTGTGTGTGCGTGCAGATGCACACACTCCATGTATATGCAGGTAGAACCCAGAGAAGAATGCCAGCTGCCCTCTATCACTCTCCCACATTTCCTCGAGATGGAGTCTCTGAACTTGGAGCTGCAGCTTTCAGGGAGCTCCAGCAGTTCCGCTCTCTTTCCTCCCCACATGATCAAGGCTCTTGTGCTTTCTTACCCACCAAACCATCTCTCTAGCTAGAGAAGAGCACATTTTTATCAGTGTATATAAAGTTTACAAAGTAATAGTTTCATTATGCAATCTTCATGTAGGAGTATGTAAGTGTGTTTTGGTCACACTTGTCTCCTCTGTTATCTTTCTAATCCTCCTCGTCCTGTTTCCCTTCCACATCGTTAATATAGTTCTGCTTTTACTTCCATGACTTGTGCTTTGGTCTCTTTAATTCTTCATGCAAGAGAAAAGGATCCATATGGAACCCCACAGAGAATAACTGTATGAACAAGGGACCCACAGCCATAGCCATTCAATCAACAAAAGATAAGCCAGTGTGACAGAAACCAACGAATCTCGACACAAAAACCCCTAAGCTCACAACACCATAGCAGCCTCAATACTCACCCACCACGACTCAGGGAACTGAGCGGAAGAGGAGGCGGAAAGATTGTGAGAGCCGTGGTGGGGGAGAATAGCAGAGACTCGGCAACCATCAGTAACAACACACTTGGGACATGAGAGCCTGGCTGAAGACTGGGCTATCCATGGTCCCCTACCACAAAGACTACGGCCCACGGAGGAGGATATCCAGCTGACTGGGAATGGGGAAGGGGGGCAACGGGGAATTGCAGATAACAACTCATGGTTGGCCCACTAAACAATGTAACTCATTATGAACAATAAAGAAAAAATAAAAAATAAAAAAAGAGAAAGCATATGATACTTACCTTTGTGACCTCAGCTTATTTTTGCATAACATATGTTAAAACTTTAATACTTAGTCTAAGAAATAATGGGGTTCATTGTGATGTGTCTGTGTGTGTGTGTGTGTGATTGTACTTTGTTCCTATTTGTTCTCCTTCTCATTTAATTTTAAATAAAAATGGACAGGCATCTTTGGTACTTGGCAGGCAATGATGAGATTTTTCAGGATGTGACTGCCCAGGGGCTGAGGGACTGCAGAGGTCTGGAGGTTTTTGTATTTGGGAGCAGGTGAGACAAGAAAGAAGTTGATGGCTCCTGAGTTATTTCCACCAGAAAGGGAGGCCATTTAGGGGGTGGTACAGCAATGCCTCGAAGCAGATTTTGTTTCTAAAGCTGTCTTTGAACAGACGGTGGTACTCCTGGGCCAGTTTTCCTAAAGGAACTGTGGAAAACAAGCGGATGCATTTATGCCTGCAAAATTAATGGTTAAAAAATAGCATCTTTGGGGACCATTCTGAGGTCTGAGCACTTGGCGGGGGACTCTTTTCCAAGGGAAATTCATGTGCTTGCTCTTGAAGCCGAAAGCATTTTTGTGTTCCTGCATTAGGCACTGGCTAATGGAGTGAGCGCCTTTCTCCTGCAATAATGGTTTATTATGGCTTCAGCAAACAGCATCTTTAGAAATGCCTCAGGTGCTCTTTGCCAGTCTCATCCATTGCTGATGCAGCCACCTGAGTCTCTAAGTGATTCTTCTCATGGAGAAGCCAGCCTTTGCCTTTTGTGAGAATGTGGTACATAAATGCATAGCTACTTGCACCTATCCTGACCCGCTGGGGGCCCCAAAGTGGAGGATGAACTGGAGTCTCCACGTGAGCCCAGGCAGCTCCCCAGCGGCCTCGAAGGGGCCCCTATCAAAGCCCCTAGGCTCAGAGCCAGACCCTTTCAGTTAAGCTCCAAATCCCATGTAAAATGCTGGGCCCCGTGGCATGTGTAATTCCAGCACTGGGGATGAGGAGACAAGGAGTCCCTGGTGCTCACTGGTGAGCTGGTCTAGTTGAACATGAGCTCTAAGTTCCAGAGACACTGTCTCAAAAAATAAGGTATTGGGGGGTAGAGAGATTGCTCAGTGGTTAAAGTCACTTGTTTGCAAAGCCCGATGGGCCGAGTTAGATTCCTCAGTACCCACATAAAGCCAGATGCACAATGCAGCACGTGCATCTGGAGTTTGTTTCCAGTGGCAGGAGGCTCTGGCGCACCTGTACTCACTCTTTTTCTGCTTCTGCCTCTCTCTCTTTCTCTCAAATAAATAAAATATTTAAAAACAAGCTGTTTACCTCTGGCCTCTTTACACACACACACACACACACACACACACACACATGCATGAGCACCTCCCTACACAAGTCAGTCCACTTGGACACATGAACACACGCACACACACAGAACCTACTAACTTGCAATGGGCGTCATGCTATCATGAGCATCATCTGACCATCTGAAAAAGTGAAAGGTCAGTATTGTGAGGAGCTGATTTCAAACAGAGCATGTCTATTTCCATGCCACGGACCAGCTTGGCCGGAGTGCTGGGACCGAAGGAACAGGGCCTTGGAGAAGTGGGCAGGGAGCCAGCGAAGTAACAAAAGACATAGACTCAAGTAACAAACAGACACAGACTCAAGGAGAGTGTATCTGAGTGCAATTTTACTGAGCATTTGTCAGAGTTACATGCAGTTGATTATTGTAACAGTATTTTTTGTTTATACATGCAGTTACAGTTTCTTTGAATGATTAAACCAAGAATGTCAGCAAGGAACATGAGAATAGACAATAGAAAAGCACAGATGATTATCACATAAATGGTTTTGACGCAAAACTGTGATTAGTCAGGCCAGGCCTGACTTGGTGCTTGTTTTTCAATTTAAACATTATGTAGTTTTCAGCCATTAAGAATTTGTTTTTAAAGTTTCTTTTGAAAGATTTGATTAGTATAGCTATCCTTAAACCAGCTCCAGAAATATGCCCAAGTAGGTCTTGAAAATCCAGCTGACAATTTTTATGTCATCTATCTTTAACAGGTTGTAGTTGTCTTATAATGCCAGCCTTCTGTGTCTCGGGCAGGAGACACCAGCGAGGCCTGGATCTAGACAGCCTCTGCATGAATGGCAGTGAATACCATGATATTCTTTTTTCCTTAATGTTAACCCATCTGTCACCATTTTCACAGATCCCTGTATAAGGCAATGGAGCATCAGTGGGTTCAGGGAGTTTCCTTTTACTACCAGTTTCTTTTTGGTCTTTTCCTATATCTCTCTCTCGGTTCTAGGAATCTCTTTCTCAAGACTTTCCCTTAATAAGTAATTCTTCTGTTGCAAGTCATCTAGGACTCTCCCCAAAAGTACTTTAGCTGTTTTCAATCTCTCAATTGCTCTTAATAAAGGGGCAGTGACTGAAGGAAAAACTTTACTTTCATTTTCTCTTGGGAAACAAATCATCATAGTCTGTTCCCTATTTTCACGAAGGTGGACTCAATGAACTAGAAAGAAACAATGAGTTAGAGCCATGAGCAGATATAATGAAGACCAGAGCGATAAGAGAGCAGCCGAGAACACAAAAGACTTGGAGTGCGCAGCCTGTTCCAACAGTTCCTTGAAGCAACTGTCTCAGTCTGTGCAGTTTCTCACACAGACTCAGTCAGAGTTGGCGTGACATCCACAAGCCTGGAGTTCCAGCCCTCAGCAGGCTGTCAGGAGGGTTGCAAGTACAAGGCCAGCCTCGGCTTTGTAGCAGAGTCCCTCCTCTCTCTCTCAAAAAAGGGAAAAGTAATAATAAACCAGAAATCATGCTATGTTCAGTGGGTGGGACTTTGCAGTACTGCGACAATTATCTGTTAAGGCTCCCTAAGGGACTTGCTATCCCCAGGGAAAGATCTCTATGCCCCAAAGTCTGGATGGTGATCCTCACTAAACCTTCACTGGAAGTCAAGTTCAAATCAAGTCTCACAGGAAAGGCGAACCCCAGCACTACTCTGACTTTGCAGGGCAGTGGTGGTGGTTGGGGGTGGGGGAGAGAGCACAGGCAAGCCCATGACTAGAAACTGCAAAAGATTTTCACTAGTGGATTAAAAGCCACTTCCAAATAAGAGGAGCACCTGCAGGTGTCTCTGGGTCATGCATAAGTTCACACACACACACACACACACACACACACACACACACACACACACTTTCTCTCTCCTCCCCAGTGGGCAGGTTTCACCTCACTGCAAAGTGCAGGGAACAAAGCTTTATCTCATAGCCCAGAGAGTAGCCCATACAGTGCTTGGGAGTTAGAGCCATTACATTAATTTGTACTTGTAGCTTTTTATTATTGG
Organism: Zapus hudsonius; assembly: GCA_004024765.1. Classification (NCBI taxonomy): domain Eukaryota; kingdom Metazoa; phylum Chordata; class Mammalia; order Rodentia; family Dipodidae; genus Zapus; species Zapus hudsonius. The sequence continues at coordinate 906 of PVHP010010016.1, read as the reverse complement.
TATTAAACTACTAGATCAGAAAGAAATTCAGTTGCCAGAGAATTCTGTTTTCTAAGAGTTGCATTTATTAAATGTTTTCATAGCACTGAAAGCTTTTACCAGGCTTTGCAAGCTGTAAATCAAAGTTCTGCTCTGGGATATTAAGGACAAATAGCCCAGAAATCTTCCTTGCTCTCATTTTCATTTGTATTATCTGACAGGCTTGTCGGAGTACTTATTGTGGTATGAACTGGAATCGCAGAGGCCCCTGGGGGAGTAAAATATGGGCTTTGAAAATGAGTTTTCCACCAAATAAAACAAAATGGAATTTCAATCTGTTGTAATCAGCTCCATAGGACATGCCTTTTGTCTTGGTGCAGCAGAATTCCTTTGTGACCCGGGTGCTGATGGTGTTCAATCCCTCATTTCTAGTGACTAAAACAGAGGCTGGGAGAGAGGTGCTTGGAATATAGATAAGAAACTCCTTAATTCAAAATCCATGCTCCTGAGCTGGAGAGATGGCTCAGCGGTTAAGGCACTTGCCTCCAGTGCCTAAGGCCCCGGTTCAATTCCCCAGTGCCCACATAAGCCAGACCCACAAGGTGGTGGCCCTGGTGTTCTCTCTCTCTCTCTCTTTCTCTTTCTCTCTCTCTCTCTCTCTCTCTCTGCTAAAACCGTAGGCCGATGGCTGAGATCCTGGCAAGAAAGGAGCCACCACAGTCATATCTTGGAGGATCCATAGGGAACCCAGCAGACAATGACAGATGAACAAGGGACCTATAACCACAGTCATTCAATCAACACAGGATAGGCCAATGAGACAGAAACCAAGGATTTTCGACACAAGGACCTCTAAGCTCGCAACATTAAAGCAGCCTTATTACTCACCCACCACGACTCAGGGAACTGAGCGGAAGAGGGGGCGGA